>CM021100.1:188053743-188205693 GCA_007115665.2 Sequoiadendron giganteum | reverse complement strand
TCTCTCTCTCTCTCTCTCTCTCTCTCTCTCTCTCTCTCTCTCTCTCTCTCTCTCTCTCTCTCCCCTCTCCATCAGTTCTCTCTCTCTCTCTCTCTCTCTCTCTCTCTCTCTCTCTCTCTCTCACCTCCCCCTCTCTCTCCCACCCTACCTAGCTAAGTCCCCCTCAATCCAACCCCTTCTCTCCCACTCCCTCTCTCTTAAACTCTCACTTCGACCCCCTCTCCATCTCTCTAGAATCTCTCTAAATTCTCCCTTTGTCTAAAGACATACATAAATGCATACATACAAGCATAATACATTTGTACATATAATCGTACATCCATACAAGCATACATACATACATGTACATAAAAATATATCAGCATAAATTAATATATTAGCATTTAACATAAAGTAAGACATAACGCAAGCGCGTTATAATGTGCTCGCGTTATGGGTTAGTAGACATGTTCCCCGCAGAAGCAAAAACCATGTCAAAGTGAGATTGAGAATTACTGAACTTTAAGCTTGGTATTGCCTTGGAATTCCAACCCAAAGGTTTGGAGGGCATTCCCAACGACCAGAGATGTGTTTTTAAGAAATCCACCATATTTCTCATTATCGAGTTCGTGCTCACCGTCAGGATTGCACGTGGTTCAATATCGAAAAAATCGAGCACATGGGTAATGTTGGGTTATCTCTTAGCTATCCAACGATGTAATTTTTTTCACTTTCTAAAAATGTTAAGTCTTTCATCCATAATTTATTTTATTTGTATGTCTTTTTTTTGCCAAAAAGCAGTGTTTGATATTTTTTTTGTTATAAATTAACCATTCATCAATTTTTCAAATAAATTACATTTTTAGAAACTAGACTCCATCCTACAAAATTTAAAAAAAAAACAAATCAATTAGTTTCCAAAATTTGTAGGGGTAGCACGGCCAAAATTCTATTTTCAGGATATGCCCACTTCACAAATTAGTAAAAAATCAAATATTCATTAAAAAATTATCAGAAAAATCGTGCATCAACTACATACTATTAGCTAACTTCTGACCATTGCGATTTTAAAAATACTAAAAAAAAGTTCACCATACAAGGGTCGTACAAGAGTTGCTATGTTATGTTTTTCTGACAAAAACAACACCAATTTGTGTACGTCCCTCGTTTGAACCCCTTAATCTCAATCATTTTCAAAATAAATTAGTAGTTTAGAAAGTAGACTCAGAGCACTTGAATCCTTCTTTTTGTTCCATCTCAAAATTTTGAGTCTAAGTATCCTCAATTTCACATCCAAGGTCAGTATTTCTCGATTTCAAGAAAAAATTGTCCACTTAAGTCCCCTTTTTGGGAACCATCTTGGTGCACTTACCCTCCCGCAACCATTAAAAATCACTATGCAGAGCACCACACCCGTATGAACTTCTCCTCATAGTTGACAACCGGTAACTTTCTTTTTCACAATTTTCTCAATATCCTTGACATATAAATCATTTATGCTAATAGTGTTGACATCAATGACAACCACATATCAACATCCAACAAGTTGATAGCTACACCACTTGTTAGTCCAAGCGTTAACTTGAAATATTTAGATTAAAACACAATGGAAATATAAACATGAAAACAGGAAATAATCTAGCAATGAACATATAAGCATGAAAACAAAAAATAAATTAAAGAAAACTACCAAATATTTTGCTTTAGATGCTTGATTTTCCTTAGATTTAAGTATTCAACTAGATAGCATGTGACAAATGATTAGAAAAGTATTGTTTGGTATTATATTCTTAGTGATTTAAGAGCAAAAGTAAATAATAAAAGTTTATCTTTTAAAAAATAGGAAATAGTTACTTCATTAAAAAGTGGAGGAAAAATGTAAAAAAATTAAAAAATAGAGTAATAAAAGCTGACTCAAATAGTTATTTCAATAAAAATTGGATGAAAAAGGGGAAAAATAAAAATAAAAATCCAAAAAATCAGAAGGTCAACCAACCATGTTTCAGTAGAAATTCGATGAAAACGGAAAGAAATTGGAATAAATAAATAAATAATCAAAAAAATCAACATTCCGGCTAGATAGGATCTGGTTGAACAATATTGAGTTGAATGAGGTTCAGCCGTAAAGACTTCAGTCGAATAGGATTCGACTGAATCCTATTCAGCTGAATATATCCAGATGACAGGTGACATGACAACAAAGTCACCATTTTTTAAAATTTCTATATTTCTTCAATCAAAATTATTTAAAAAATAAATGCTTTTGTAGAGCTCACATTATTGAATCCAAAAATATTTATATTTATATTTTGATTAGTTTTAGTATATAAATATTTTAAAATATTACAAGTAGGTTGTTCAAAGTAAAAAAGAGGCTCAATTGAAATTAAATGAAAAGTAGTAAATCATCATAAAACAAATTGGAAAATATATGATGCCCTAGAGGAGAGAATCCTCTTCAAAAGGGCATATTTTGTTTTTTGAAAATGAAAAAAAAGAACAATAGTTGACGTCAACTAAAAACTATCAAATTCAGGTTAGTTTGACTTTAAAATGTTATTACGAGAAATATATACATCAAAATTTCAAAAAAAATAATTCGTGCCCTAGATATTGAAGTCAGCTATTTGGGAAAAAAAATCAGGAGAAAATGAATTTTTTTCTATTTGTTTCTTGACGTCAACTAAACATCGCTTTTTCTTAAAATTTTCAGCATTATGAAATTTGCTTTTAAATTGATAAAAAATATCAACTTTTTTTTTTTAAATTGAAAAATTATAGTAATAAACTTCAACAAAATTTCTACATTTTATTATTTTACATCATTTTGAAATCCAAGACATAAATATCACTTTTATGTGGTTGAAGTTGAGAACTTTTCTCATGTTGGTCAATTCCTTTATAAAGTGTGACAAAGGTTTGTACTTTTACCCTTATATGTTTTGCTAAACATCTGTCCTACACTCAAAATATTATTCAATAGACCTTTAACATAAAGAACATCATCTATATTATTCTTGCCATCAAAACTAGTTGAACCTTTTCCATACATCTTAGCAGATGTATCATCACCAAAATTGACTAAACCACCTTCAAAATTTTCAAGCTTAACAAACAGTTTAATGTTATCACCTATCATGTCATTTGACCATCCACTGCCCATGATCTAGTTGCTCTTCACTTCCCTAGATAAAAAAGAGTCGCAATTGTTCCTATCTCTAGAGTACTATCCTTCATACATCTCTTAGAATTAGTAGAATTAGTTTTAGCATTTAAAACCATGAACAAGCATTCATTATCTTCACCATCAAGGTAATCATATTCATCATCAAATATACTAGCATCTTCGCTAACATTATAGCTTTTTATTAATTGATTTATCTCTATTTTTCTTATACTTATCTTTTGCAATTCTGATAGGACATCTAGAAGCATAATGACCAATATTTCCACAGTTAAAGCATTTGCAAGGTAACTTACCTCTATATTTTCTAGTGCCTTTTTTCAATTTTCTCATAGAGTTTTCTTCAAACTCATCAAATTCATCCATATCAGATTCCTCTTTCTTTTCTACTTTTCTAACTTTAAAATTAGTCTGTTTTTTTGAATCACTTGGACCAAACTCTCTTAATTCAAAAGCAATCAAATTACCAAGCAACTAATCTCTAGAATATTTATTTAAAGTCTAAAATTATTTAATAGTAGAAACCTTATGACTATAAGATTTAGGTAAAGTTCTTAGTACATTCTTTACCACCTCATCATCATCAAGAGTCTCACCTTCTACTCATTGCTTCTAGTAGTCTAACAAATTGTAGCTAGCAATACACTTCACTAGTTCTCTCTTCCCAACTTTGCAATTTGCATCTCTTACATCATACTTCCTTGTATTACATATGGACATTATCAAAACAACTTTTATTTATACCTTCTTCAACCTTGAAAACATTCTCCAAGGTTGGCTATAAATCTCAATCGTGCAAATTCAAATTAGGTCAACACCAAAACATTCACACAGTGGAAATGAATGAAGGAAGCCCTCAATACTCCTTAACTCAGACCTAAAATTTCTCAAACATGCCACACCATGCTTCCACAAGCACTAAAATTAGTGTAAACACCCAAAGTCAGATTGAACTTGTGTAAACACCATTAAAATTTTAACTACATGCTCCCCTTAATCCAAAGATGACTCATGGACAACATACATCACTTGAACATAATCTAGAATATTCCAAAAGCCTCATAGAATCCAAAAAATTCTTTCACAACAAACTTCACTTGAAGATTGTACCCACCCAGTACACTCATATAATCTTTCATACAATATAACTCAATAACTCAGCTTCAAAAGCACCAAACCACGAATAAATTTACCTAAAGATAAGTATAAGCATTATAACCACACTTCTAGATCTGCAAGACCAAAAACTAGATTGCAAAGAGATGTGAAGAAAAACCACTTCTCCCAGATGCCACTACAATACACAATTTACACACTAGTGAGCACAACTTTCTCTGCACAATGATCCAACATACCACATTCTGGATATAACACCTCTGAACACCTTTAATCAACATATCTGAATCACATAAGAAGATCTTCAACATAGAAAAAATGTGGAGCAATACTAGAACACTATTATGTAGCACAACACCTCTTCAAATTTTCTCAAAAGCACTTAGAAACCAAGCACCAAAAACATGGTCTCATCATCTTCACTACTTCCTCAACACCACTAAGTCAACTACAACATAACTATACATCCATAATAAAAAACTTATCAAAGTAACACTAGTGATTGACACTAGTAACTTACTAATGACAACACAATGCAACTAATCAAAGAATCATCACAACTAGAATTAGTTGACATTACAACACATGCATAAGCCTGTTGAAATCAATGACAACACCAACTAATCAAAATTGCAACAATCTTGACTCAATTGTTAAATTCTCATATCACATATCTTCCTTATTATTGAAAATAGTTAAGGAATTTATTCTCTCACTCAAATTTATTGGAGATTAAGAGATAGAAAGAAAGATTTACTATCCACTAATCTAGGTTTTCAAGTTGACATTCTATTTACCATCAAAGAAACTATATAAACATTTTAAATGATTTTGAATATTTTTCTAACAAGAATTATCAAAATTTCATGTAATTTTTCTTCATCAAATGATATCATTTACCAAGTCAAAATAAAAATATTTAAACCTACCACATATATGTCCAAATAATTAAAATGAACAAAACAAACACTACACTTAATTAACATCATAATAATTGAAAGTTCAAAATAAACTTAATTAATATTATAATACAAAACACAACACATTAAAAACATACAAAACACGACACATTAAAAACTAAGCAAGACATATCAACATCCTAACTATATGGACACACACACACATTCAATCTACAATATCCACTTATATACACATATACAAAAAGAATTGAGATGATTACTTAGTTAATCTCATTCATAGCTATCGCATTCCAATAACTGCAAGCAAACACACAAACCCATGCCAAAGAAAAGACACAACGCATTACATGCATTAGCTTTGCTCCATATCCAACAAATCAGGCAGTTGCTACTTATTATGCATTTTATATGCTTCTCTCTTTCGTCAATCAATAAGGCTTACACCCTAAAGACACCTGCACAACCACATGCATATGAACACAAATAGGGACCCTAAAATAACAATGCAATCATTAGTGATAATAGATTTCTACAATCTATTTTACTTTTTATGTTTTTTGATATCCTGATAATAGATCAGGAATGTGATCCGAAATGTGATGAAAAAATACAAACAAAATCTAATCTAGAAGCACTTAACAATAATACAATCATTTTCACACTTGGAGTAAGCTTAAAAGAGGTAGATAAATCAATAGTTATTGGCTAAAGGCCCTATTTAGATAATGCCCAACACGCACGCTTGCCAGGAGCAGCAAGATTTTATCACAAAGATTATTACGGAGTCATCCATAAGTTCTGTTTGTTGGAGTTTAAGTAAAACACGACTTGAATGAGATCTCATGGATCTCATGGTATGCCGATAATCTGATAAGAAAGGCTTCATTAATCTTACACCTGTTTGGTGCCAGTTTTGATGGCATCACTGTCAGCAATTCACTGTCAACAATTCATCACTTGAAAATTCATGGTTATGAAAAATTAATCGCAAACTTTTAATACGATAAATTTTTCACATAGTAAATTACTGATGGTGAATTTTCCTTGAGGTGAATTTGTCATGAGAACGAATTTCCCGCAATGATTTGCTGACAGTGAATTTTCCTAGAACTTGATAGTTCCAATATTATTTATAAGCTTGATGCCCTAGATACACATATACGCATGCTGAGCATACATTCACTTAAACATAAAAGAATTAGGATCATCTTTGCTATTAGATCTGATTCGATTCTCCCATGGAACTAGGGTAAAGGCCAAGAACAACTATAATAACATATAGCGTGTGGGTAGAAATTTATCCAAATGTGGAAGCATATATATTGCACGGGGTTTGCTTGACAGAAACAAATTTCAATCCTGACAAGGTTGCTTCAGTATGCATAGATAACATGTGCTTAGAAAAGTTGTATTATTTCAAAAGAAATACGAGATGTATTGCATACATATTTACGTAGATTTTCACAAGGAAATAGAGAAATACTAGATCATACTACTTATAGACGTCGCAGACACAAAACTCTTTTCCCCATTCTCCTGTGCCATAGGCTGCACATTACTTCCCTAGAGCAGAAGATTTGATGATCAGAGAATCCGTTCCAATCCTCTTTTTTCTTCCTCTTCTCGCACATTCCAGTCTTTTTTTTGTAACGCCCCGCATCAGGTTCTTTTAGCATGGTATGGAGAGCCTATTAATAAAATAAGCAGTCATAATCACATTCTCTATTAATACCTCCACTTCCCCCCACTAACTAACGCGTCCTCCATGGCAGCTTTTCTTTTTGGGCCAACCATTACACTAATTCTTTGATTAAATTCTAATCAATTTTATTTTTTTCTCATTTGGAATCAATCAATTCATTTAGTTAATTAATTTTAAATTATTTTTATTTAAAATTGTAATCTAGGGGAGAGGATCATTTTTAATAGTTGTGATAGTATTTGTTTATATATTAGATCAATAGTTGTGACTTTAAAGTTGTTAGTATTGATGATGATTACCCATAATTATACAAAATATATTCCTTTGATCTAAAAAGCAACCAATCATTTGATTCCACATCAGTGCTCAATAAAACATATTGTGAATGCACAAGTATTGGTCTCACTTTTTTTGGGGGTCTTTTTGGACACCTTGACAAAAAACATGCTGATGTGGCATCATATTTGATGATGTGGCCCTGAAACCTAAGTTATAAGCAGGGGACTTGCCAAGTAAGTTGTAAAAAATTGGGAGTGATTGGAAATTTCCACGTAGGATAATTAGAAGCACCAAGCTAGGGTGCTCAACTATTGGGTCCTCTCCCCTATTTTCTTTTAAATTAATTTTAAAGAAAAACTATTAAATAAAAAAAACATTTGAACATATTTAAATAAACTCTTTTATTTATTTTAATTTCCTCTTTATTTACATATTCATGCATTGATCTTGCAATATTTTGCATTGATCATTAAGCTTGGAAGCTCTTAATGTAATTATGTCATATCAACATTGCATAATCTCTAGAAGTCCTAATTTGCTTTCTTATATTTTTTCTAGTTTATGTAAATTTAATTTTCTCTTAAAAATTTCCTTGGGTTATTCAATCCATTTCAAATTTCTAACACTTCAAGGGGGTTGCCTTCAATAATTAGATAATATTATATGAATTCAATATTTGATATGATCATATGGGAGAGAGTTCTCTTCCCTATTTATATGCTAAATTATGTAGGGACATTCCCCTTCATCCTAATTAACAGGTATTAGTGTATTAGCTAATATTTATGTTAGAGTTTAAGCAAGCCACAAGTGCTTATCCTTATTATAATTAGAAATATATAATATATACTTAGAACTATATCATATATACTTAGAACTATATCATATTATGATCATAATAGTATCTCAAAATATGATTCATATATGTCATGTTATCAACAAGATTTTTCTCTTACTTGCTAACATCTTAGTATCATTCACAACTCCCTCATAAAAAATTTCATTGTATTTAGCCTCTTTAAGGAGAATCTAATGTCATGACCAATATTTTTTTAAAAACCTGAGCCCTCTCTTGCAGGCCTCCCATTTGCATGGATTCCACTCCCATTTCTTGATTGGTTCCATATTCGTTTTCCCTTATGGTGACTTAGAAGCATAAAGACCTTGTAGGCTATTCATAATTGATCCAATGGTGTAGGTGATTTCCTTCACATAATAATTATCATGTCATATGTGTCACAC
This sequence comes from Sequoiadendron giganteum, assembly GCA_007115665.2. Lineage (NCBI taxonomy): Eukaryota > Viridiplantae > Streptophyta > Pinopsida > Cupressales > Cupressaceae > Sequoiadendron > Sequoiadendron giganteum. Next base: position 188,197,271 of record CM021100.1, on the reverse strand, counting down.
CACTCTATTGATTCCTTTCTTTCTAAGATGATTTCACCTTATTCCACACAATCATCCTCTCAATTACAACAACCATTGATCTTTTGAGGATATTCAATAATGTGGTTTCTTTCACACCATCCCTTCAATGTGATATTAGAAATAACCTTGTAGTGGGTTCCACTTTAAATTTTTTGAAACCCCTTCAACAATGGCATCCTCTTGGGTTCCCTAGTTGTTTGGTTTGAAGGAAATATCCAACATTTTAGAACTTCTTGACCCTCCTCATTATTTTAATTGTGAAATAATTATGTTCTCTATGTGAGATTTACGAACTCATTTTGTCCATTGATGGTGAGGATTTTCGAATATAGCACAAAAGATTATTTGAATGATCGTCACCCTCTTTCACCTTTTTCCTCACTGCTTTTCACATTCACCTTTTTCCTCGCCATTTTCCACATTTGGTATTCATCTTATTTCCACCTATTGTTTTATTTCCCACCTTTAATTTATTTTCATTTATTTCCATCGATTTGGGAATCCATGCCTTCCCTTCCGTAAAAAAAATAGCCTTTTGTGATTAGTGGGGAAACACCACCATCCAATTTGATTAACACTAGCACTTGCACCTGTGAGGGGTTCAAGGAAAACACCGATAGGAAAGTCAAGGTAATGGAAATTAAAAAAATTAACATTACATAGTCAAGTATAATTATATTGGAAAAGGGCACTTTATTAATTTCCAAAATCAACCATACAAACAATGAACAAACCAATTTACAGAGCTAGCAAATTCTAGGTCCAACAATGTATTCTCCTTGACAAGTCCTCTTCATGAGCAGCAAATAGCAGTGGAAGTGGTATGCATGGAGATATGATGTTCATGGCTAGCATGTTACAACATAGCAACAATGAATCCAAGAATTTAAAGATGCATGGATCTGATGGAATAGGTGGACTTTGAAGCAACAATACAAGTTGTATGAACATCATCGGATTCTCCTTGACAAGTCCTCTTCATGAGCAGAAAATAGTAGTGGAAGTGGCACGTATGGAGATATGCCATTGCAAAACATAGTGGGATAGTGTCCATGCACTATCAGTAAGGAACTGAGATATGACTAGCACTATACATGGTATGGCCTTTTGAGAGTCATTTTGACAATAATAGTAAAATAACTTGACAGAAGCTTGTATCAAGTTATATGAACATCATGGGAAGTGGTTGCTTTGTAAAGGAACTATGTGTTATTGTCATACAAACACTTCATAGCTGTGCAACATAATGCATTGATTTCCCTTGTCACTGTCACTGTCATTGCCAAAATAGTGTCAGTGTTGACACTGCTATACTAAAATGGAGATATGATGTTCATGGCTGGCATGTTACAGCAGAGCAACAGTGAATCCAAGAATCCATTTGAGAGTCATTTCGACAATAATAGTAAAATAAGTTGAATCAAATCATGAGAAGTGGCTGCTTTGTAAAGGAACTATGTGTTATTGTCATACAAACACTTCATATATGTCCATGCTCGTGATGGAGGAATTCACTATGTTGGTAGCTCATTAAGTGCAGCTGCCCTTATAACATCTGTAGGATTCTTGAGTTTGATCTGAAGTATGTACCTATCTCCTCTTTTGAAGCCCTGGAATTTGAATGCATTGCAATAAAGTGTTGTTAGATGAGAAAAAATTCTACTTCTAAAGATGCTACAACATATGTAATTAAAGTGATTGTAAAAATAAATCAAGAGATTGTTTTGATGAAGAGATCAAATCTAGATTTGTTCTTGTCTTCTGCATCTGATTGGCCTCCTGTACACCAAGAAAAGGTTGTAATTGATTAGTTTGACTAGGTGTCCTGTAACAAAGGAGGGATTATATGGAATTCTTTAACTTTTTAAGAAAAGTACTAGATGTACTTACCTAAATATGTTATTGGGAAAGGAGTTGAAGGCGAGCCTCTTCTTTCTTTCTAATAATGTTGTATGGATTCTTCTTCATTTTTGCATAGTGCTCAAAAGAAAATGCAGGTTCTATGTGAAGGCCTAGTATGGATTTGACTCTAGACATTGTTGTGAATGCGAATCCTTCTCTTTCTATTTTTCCGATATCGATTGTGGCTTTATTTAGTGTGAGGCCTTGCGATTTGTCTATAGTGATTTGCCCATGCCATAGTTAGTGGTATTTGACTACGGGTGCCTCGGGTAACATGAGGTATTGGTATATTTTTTGGGTTTGTTTCATCCCATGGTGGACCAGTATAGTTATCCAATGTGACTGTAACATATTCTGGTAATTTAGGTGGTTTAGATCTGAGGGGATATACAATGTCTTTGATCTCTTCAAGAGATCCGTTTATAAGTCCACCTTGGATCCATAGGTTTGTTGTAAGCATGACACATTGAGATTTGCTTAGTAGTACTTCTTGGGGTAGTTTCTCATCATTGGTAGCAGTACATAATGTATGTTGTGTATTTATAGCAATACAGAGTGCAATAGGTAGATTTAGCAGTTGCAATTTTTTCTTGTTGTGTAAAGTTACTAGGTCATTTGTAGAAAACAAGTGTATTGATTTGTCAAAATCTTCTAGTTCAATTGTTGTGAGATGCTTGTTTGTGCGAGTCATTAATAATTCCCAATCATGTTCTATTGGTTTTGCATTGCGCATGTTTTGCAATGTAGTACGAAACTGAGTTTACATTGGATTGTCACATTGTTGTCTAAATATTGTTTGTAATATAACAATTGTATTGAATTTGTGCCGTAGGTTTTTTGCAGTTGTGTGGGATGCATAGATAGGTTTATCTAGAACAGGTGGAATTTGTGCTAGGTCTCCTATAAGAATTATAGAGATGCCACCAAAACAAAGATGTTGTTGTTGTGGGTTTGCTTCACGTAACCTGCTATCTATTTTTAATAGTAACTTTGGGCCAATGAAGCTCATTTCATCGATTAGAATGTATTGTATATTTTTCATGTCTTCTTGAAATGTTGTTAGATCTTGTCCTTGAAGTGGTTGCATTTCTCTAATGGGTATTTTGAGGGCTGCATGTATAGTTGATGCTTGTATATTGAAATTTGCAATTCCTGTTGGTGCAAGAACCAGGAGTGGGTTGACCACAGTTGGTATGTTGGTTTGCAATGCATTTCTTATGCAACTAATTAGGTAGGATTTTCCAGTCCCTACAGTTCCTAGTATTAGCATATGTAGTGGTTGTTTAGGGTGATTTTGAATCGAGCGATTTGTAATTATAGTAAGTGCTAGTTGTTGTTTCAATGATAATGTATAGTTTTGGTTGTTGAAATTGACAATTGATTAAACATTTTGTTGGGACATTTTGTTTGTGTTTACAAATTGAATTGCATTATGGTGCAAATGTGTAGGAATAGTGTGAGCATCCCATATGTTGTTGTTGTCATAATCATGATGACCAAGCATTTCTAGTTCATTGAAATTGTGACTATTAGCAAGGCCTAGTTGAGATAATAAATCCCATTCATTCATTGGTAGACTATCTTGTATATCCATATTGTCATCAGAGTAGTCTTCCTCTTCAAGGGAAGCTTCCATTTGATCTATGCAGTCAATATGCCATGGAGTGTATTGTTGTACATGCATGTGTTTCCAATTTTGAATGATTGCTTCTTTGTCGAGGCCTATATCTTTGTCTATTTGTCAAAAATGTTTATATAGAAGTAACTCACTCCAAAAAAATGATTCAAAAGATTCACAATCTTCTTTTGGAATGGAATGAAAACATGGGAAAACTTGTACAATTTCTTTTTCTTTTCTAATTTTCCATTTGCATCCTTTGCGACTAGCAACATATGTGAAGGATCTTGTTGATTCAATTAGTGAAACCAATTCGAGGTGGTTTGGCTAGTTCATGTAGGCTTGTATGTAGTTAGATTGTATCTCATTACCATTGGTTGTTTTCTTCAATCGATGAAGCACTTTTTTGCCTACATTCAATGATATAAATTTTCGATTACAAATCACAAGAGGGAGTTTTTGAAGCATATGACATGTTTCTTGTGCTCCTATATCTCGTTCTGCAACAATCTCTGTCACAAAATTTTGATATGATTTTAATGCGTTTTCTTCCAATCTTTCATGTGAACATATTCTTGACAGTATATCAATGCAACTCTCTGATTTTCTTTCAGCTTTAGATGCATATTTGGCAATGTATTTGAGAACAAGCAGCTGTGAGATGACGAGTTGGCAATCTATTTTAGCTCTCCATATTAATAGCATCTGGGGGTTGTGAATGTTTAATCTGTCATCGTTTCTTATTGGCTCGTAAAGTGGATTTTATGTATTCTTTCCAAGGAGCTTTGTATCTACATTATAGTTGTTTCCTTTTTTTGCATAGACAAGTCCTCTATGTACATTTAGTGTGTCTTTGAACACAATTGGGTAGTTATTCATAATTAGTGTACAGGTCGGTAGATAATATTTCAGACGTGTTTAGTAGACATGGATAATCCATTGGGTTTCTGTGTATGATATTGTTTATTTCAGATTTACTACGAGGGTTGCTAGCAGTGACATAGTTGTCAAAGAATTGTTTTTCTCTATTGACTTTTGTTTGATTATCCCAATTAAGGCTATCCATGTTTGGTGCATTTTCAAGCCATAGAAATCCATGTATGTGTGTGGAGCCTCGATGTTTCCATTCATATCTATACCAATAATTTGTGGCATGGAGGAGTTTGTCAATGATCTCTTCATGAAAGATTGTGAAACATTGATGTAGTTATAGTGATGTGGTATGTGGGTTTTGAATAATTTTATCTATACGTTTTTTGTTGGAAGTATCTGCATTCGATGTGATCGATGAAAACAATGTGTGTAAATCAGGCCACTTTGTGTCTGCTGCACTTAGTGTGAAGAACAATGTCAGGGACCCTATTTGGTTTATCATGTTTGTTAGATCAGAACAACACTTGTTCCAATATGACTGTGTGCCTCATATGGTTGATCCAAAATGCATCATCTCTTCAGCTAATTGGTTGTCAAGTAGGTTATGTAAGTGGTCACGAAGGTCTTCGGTAGTGGTTGGTATATGGTCATCTACTTTCTTTTGATAAATATTGATGCAAGTGCTTGGCTACGATGACACATCATAAGATTGAGAATGAAGTATCTAAATCGTGGATGTTGTCCAAATTTGTTGTCATGGTATCGCATAAGGTGCAAGGCGTATTCATGAAGTTGCACCTCCCTAGCTTGAGGTTGCATGGGTAGTGTAGTTCCATTTGGAAAGAGAGTGGAAAATGCCATATCAAATAGGTCCTCAGTAGTGTATTCATTGATGGGGTTTGAGCTTATGTGAGGCCAATTAATGATGGGAGCATTGTCATTTTTGATATGTAAAGATTCCTTTATGATTTGTAACTCATGATGCTTATTTGGTAGGCTAAACATAAATGATGATGAATATTCTATTTTGATTTCTTCATCATCGGAATTATTTTCAAATTCAACATGTGTTGTTGTTGGTTCTTCATTTTCACATTCCATGGTATGCAGCATGTCTAGAATATTTTTAGTTGAATCAGGGAGTACTGCCAATGCATCGGTATTGATTTCAACATCCTTGTAGTAGGGATCATATATTATTTTGTATGCAAGTGAATTTTGAACATGACGTCTACTAACATAGCAATCATAATGCTTTCCATGTGTACTAATTATTCGGACTATCAACACATCCAAGTCTTTAAGTCTATGTGGCAAAGAGTTTGCAATGGTTTTGATATCTCGGGGAAGCTAATTGTGTGACCACTATATTTGTATTGTCCACCATGAGCATGAGTAACTTGTAATATTGGATTTACACATGCAATGAGCATCTCTTCTACTTGGGTGAGAATTTAAGCACATTTGGTTGTTCACATGGGCCCATATTGTTATCGACGAAGAATCGATGTATGCCTTTCTCAACAATGCATCTTCTACAAATAGGATTGTTTTTTGTTGAAGAAACATGAATACCAGGGTATCGTTCCTTACAAACAGTACATGTTTGTATGCTTGACAATGCATCTATTCTATTTCTAAATTTTTTTGATGTCTCTACAAATTTGGCAGACCAATCAATAGCCAAATTGGTTGTGGAACCTATTTTTTGTGGCATCTGTGTATGCAGATGTGCTTCATTTTGTTGATGGGAGAAACTTGTGGAAGATTCTACGTGGTGAGTTATCAGTGGTTGTAATGGTTGTTGTAAGTTGTGTGTTCATTGGATGGTACGAAAAACACTTATTTCTTCTTTCTGATGAGCATAGTACAAGCGACTTCTCTTACGAGCTTGCAATTTTTCTGAATTACTTTGGACTGGTTGTCCTTTAGAATCTTCCAAATTTGAGTTGATCATCTGGAATGGAAAAAAATACAATAAATATGATTTCAGTTTTATATGTTAGGTGTGTAGGAAAAAATTGATAATTTCTTTATAGAAAAGTAATTAAACACTTTTTTTGAATTCCTAAGAATAGTAAATGTATTTACATATGTTTTGTATTGATAGTAAATGTGAAAGACAAGTTTTGAAGGGGTCTTGAAACCCTGTACAATGCAAAAGATTATATACAGCCAAAATGGAAAGCATTTGAACTGATTATTTGTGGTTCCCAATGCAAGCCTTAGCTATTTGACTCAACAAAAAGTTTTCTTTTGTTGTACAATGCAAAAGAAAGAGTGTGGAGGCTGCTTGCAGAAAAATGAAAACATTTTGAGTGATCATTTTTCGTTCCCAGTGCAGACCTCAGCTATTTGACTCAACAAAAATTTGCTTTCGCTTGTGAAATCTACTATATCAACTTCTAAAATAGTTGATTTCAGTCGTGCTTCATTATTGTATGTTTCATTTGTACTTGATAGGGTGAAGAGAAATTGTTTGCACAGTACATTTTGCATAACTTGTTCATTGGTTGTCTTTGCTTCCTGATTGAATTGAAGTAGATATAGTTCTTTTGTAGGCATTCTGATGAGTTTACTTGCGGCTTCTTCAAAGGAAGTTGCCCATAGAGTACCCGTGTGATCTTCAAGCTTGATCTAAAGAACATACCTATAATTACAATCTTCAAAGTTAGCTTCACACTTTGAACAGTACCATTTTCCTTCATTATTTTTTACAATTCTTTTCTTACATTGTTTTCCCTTAGACTCAGTAGGGAAAGCTGGGTACCAAAATGAATTTGATTTGATGAAAACAACTGTTGCTTTGAGAATGCATTGCAAGGGTTGTGTTAGATCTAAATAATTTCTTTGGATGCTGGCATTGTTCTTGCATGTAAGAAGAAGAGGTGCATCTAGAAGTGTTGTTGTTGGCATGGTAATTTCATTTCCATTCTTTGTAAACCAATAATGTAGCTCTTATGTTTCTTTGATATCGGGGTTAATAAACAATTGAGAGGTTTCTAGAGTGTTGATGACCTTACCATTATACTCAGATACGCGGGCATCTTTTATTGCAAGAGCAACTGAATTTTGTAGGTGGTACATTTATTGAATTTTAGAACCTTCCTTTTGAGTTGTTCGACCCCACAATGTGACATTGATAGTGGACACAGATGAGTCTACCAATTTGAGGCTCCTCCTTAAAACCTTTGTCCCATCTCTTCTTCGTATTGTTGAGGTAGAGTCCACACATATAAAAATTCCAATAACATCAGTAGAAGAACTATTAGGTTTATTAATGATCTCAATAATGGGTGTGAAAGAAAATTGATGTACTGGAATTAGGAGATCATCATCACAAAGAACGACCTTTGAATCATCCATTAAAGTGATTTATATTTCACTGTTCAATTTATTGTAGAACTTATTTGCTGCTTTAACAGTCCCACCAGAGAGTGTATATACAGAACCAACTTGGACATGCCTGAAATGAAGGTCAACAATTTCATTGAAGCATGTGACACATACTTCAGTGTGCTCGCTATCAACAATATCAAAACTGAATACTTGGCCATGTCCCTTGTTTGTGTTGAATTGGTGGATTTCTTTCTTCATAGTTACACAGCCTTTTATTGTCCACCTTGTTTGAAAAGGATTCAAGATTTCACAAGGCTGATAGTTGAGATATCATTTTTTTTGCGTAGGGATGCATGTATTCCAAACATCAATCTCCTAGGAGGTGACTTTGTAGATGTGCCAATTCTATCTAAGTGTGTACATGGTTCAGATGAAAGCTCCACATTTGTTTGTATAGGTTCATCTTCTTCTTTGTAGAGAAATGTGAGATCACCTATGATGTCATGTTCTGTGCATGCAATCTCTAGTTCAGAGATTACAATCCACCTATTGATTTGAAGAAAAATGCATTATTAGGTAGGGAAAATGAAACCCACAAATGCAAACATGTAATAGTTGACTATAGTCATTGAAATTGTAGGCTCACCTTGCATGACAAATATAAGGGCAAATAAATCTTGTGAATTGTAGTATAAAGCCCTTTTGTATTGTATTTGAAGTTACTAAATGGTTATACTTTTTTGGCAAGGTGGCTTTTTGGAGGTGCAGCCCATCAGAGAGTACTAATTTGTATCTAGGTGTGGATTCAACGGCTTTTCCAAAAGTTGAAATACTGAAGACTTGGAGATGCGGACGTACATCCGGTGTGTCATTGTTCAATAGGGTGATTGCATTGGGTGTCAAAGATAGAGACATAGTTGAATGGATCTGGAATATCCCTATTAAAGTGCATAGGTCGATAATTTCTCTTATGGTTTGAAAGTAGAAAAATTCTATTTGAATCTCCTTTATTTTTTTATGTTAAAAAATGAAAGAAAACGCAACATGTGATGAGCTATTTCTATTAAAAGGATAAAATATTGCTTGTAACACAAGGGATCTATTACAATGACTAGTGTTATACCTAGTGCAAAAAAGATGTTTAAGGAACATACCTATAGGTAACAACAGTGATGTGGTCTTTAGTACGAATGATTTGTTTGAAACAAATAGAATCCTGTGAAAGAAAAGTATAAAACATAGTGAGGAATCAAAAAAGAAATAAGTTACATTATGACTGAAGTAAAGACTTTACATCAGGATAAGTTTATTCAGTCTGATATGGGTATCTATGTTTTCCTTGCATCTCAATTTAGATTGAAAATTGAAAAGAAAGAAAAGCCATCATTGAATATTGAAAACAAAAACCATTTTCCTTTCCTCAGTTGGACATGGAATTTCAGCAGCTATGGCTTGAAGATGAAATCCTATTACAACCAACTTCCAATTGGGCAGCAAAAACACTCTAGCCAAGCAAACATAGTTGAGACTAGATTATGATTTTAATATTTTGTTGTTTGTAGACATGGGGTGAGTCCTACCATATGCACATAGAACACACATGTGCAGGTATAAACAAAACCCATAAGTCCAAGTCTGAGCTTCACTAGCTGGTACATAATTAAAACAATGAAATGTTGAGAATTGCAATGACGTCAATCTCAATGAGTTTCTCTACAGCAAATTCAGGCATTCACAAGCAGTTGAATCCAAAAAAAAAGTGACAAAAATGTGATCATATGCTATGTGGCTTGTATGTGAATTTCTATATCACAAGTTCCATTGTGGTTTTCAACTGAATGTTACTGCAGAGTGTTGTTTTCTCTACATGGATTACACTATCCTATTGTCTTGACAAATTTGATCGTGATATGTTTTGTATGCTTTCAGTTGCAGGAGTCTGATAATAGTATCACCACAAAATACCAAAGAAAGAATTATTTTGATAAATATTATGTCTGTAGAAGTTGATAAAACTCAACCTCACAGTCTCCAAGAATCACCTCCATGCAATCACCTGTCACATGCAACAAATATCCAAAACAAGCAATAAGATGTTTTGTAAACCCTCAAGCAAGAATGTGCAAGCAAAAACGAGAATATGATTATTGAATAATCTGATAATTACAATGTGATCAATCTTTATGAGGAGATCAAGAAAACCTAAAATTAGGAAACCCTAGTGTGCACACTTAATAATTAATAAATAATTATTAATGTGCCTAAGTTTAGCTTAAGCAACCTAAAGGAATAAGTGACTTAATTAATTAACCAATGTGATTAAATTAATTAAGTATAATAACTTATTACTCTAACACCCCCCCTTAAAATGAACTTAGAGTAGCTAAAACACTAGAAAAAAGATGCATGAAAGAAAAGATGGGTCCCAGCAACAAAGGCCTGATCAAGTATCCAAGTACAAATGCAATTCAAACTAAACTAACTGGGGTAAAGGAGAAAACCCAGTGGGAACAAAACTCCTCCCCAAAATAGAATGCAAAGAGAAACTAAGTGATGAAAGATGGAGGACTCCATAGGACCCCCCAAGTATACCATCCATCACAAAGATACATGAAAGAACCCCCCCAGAAGAGAGGAAGAAATAGACCATAAATCCCCCCAAAATGAAGTAGCTCCAAAAGAATTGAAGAAACTACATCTCCTAAAAGAAGTGAGAGGGAAGAGGCCGAATGAAAGCAATCTTTGAAGGTGAAGTAGGTGTAGCCCAAGATGTCTCCACAGAAGCAGGTGTGACCTCAACAAATGAAGAAGTCAAAGTAGGTGAAGACTGAATAGAAACCTCCAAAGATGGATGATCAACCGGATCCTGCTGCACTGAAACGGAAGAAACCACATCTGTAGTCATAGAAGTATCAACAACTACAACAATAGGTGGAGGAGATGGAAAGGATGACTCAAGAACAGGATCTGAAGTGAGAACTCCAATGTTCAAGAAGCCAAATTTCTTCTTCTTCATTACAGCATGACAAGAGCACAGTTGGTTTACATACTTCATCAGATATGAAGGGGCATGCTCTTTGTGCTTCTTCGAGTCTTGGATCAGGGAGATGGCTTCTAGATTCAGGAGCATCTCATCATATGGCTTCTACACAGACTATGTTCACTTCCTTTGAGTCTCACACTATGCCTCCTATTTTGATGGGAAACAATACATACGTGTGTGTTATAGGGAAGGGGTCTATTAGTTTTGGGGACAACACTTTTCAATATTGGTTAGTCATTTTTTCTTTCTTTGTAATGAATTTTTTGGGTAAAAGTTATGTCGATAGCGATCAATCATTTCTCTATTTAATAATTATTTTGGTTAATGTTATGTCAACAGTAGCCAGATGTTTATCATTGTAATTGTGTTAATGCTTACGAAACTGAAATATTGGTAAAAGTTTTATAAATTATATGTATATATATTAGTTTTGTGGATTTCATAAGATGAAAAGAGTTGTCAGCAAGTTTATTATGAAGGCTAAATAAATCTTTATTCTGAAATCACAACTGGAAATCCCTCACACGTTTCCTGCAAAACACAAATATACTGGTATACTCCTCCCCAAGAAAAATCATGAACAAGGTTAAACAGTATTTCATGCCATTATGATTTTTACATTAAATAAATGGAACAAAATTTATTTTGCTAGGCTGTCTTACAAGGGTTTTTAGTATTCCACACAACATTGTAGAAGGCATCATTCCTTTCATTTTCATTCTTTGATGTTGCCTTCCCAAGACTAATATGGAACTAAACTTGAAATGTTAGATTACAGTCATACAACAAAATGATAAATGGAATTTGAGAAAAACACAAAAAAGAATGAGGGTGGGCGTCACCTTGCCCTGTTCCTCCCCTTTTTACAGAATGGGGAAGGTTAGATTATTATGATGGTATGTTCTTTAAATCATCACCATCCCCATTTCCTTTTACCTTTCTACCGTGCAGTCCTCTATTGCCACCATACACTACCTAGAAGAAAAACAAACACAAAAAAAGAGCGGTGAAAAATAATAGAAATAAAACGTATTCATTTGCACAGAGTAAGTGAAACATGTATGGTCTCTTTTGTACACTCCCTACATACCTCCACACAACGAATTGCACAAGAATACATATTGAATCGTTATACATGATAATCACAATTTACCTGGTGTTTGGTGAGGCGTCACCTAATGGCAAGAGTCTTCTTCAGGCATAGGTCAAGTAGCATGCACAAAAACAATATAGCAAATGCAGAGTACTCTGGCTGTTATTTTCTTTTTCCTATTTTTCGTATCTACAAGAAATTAGGTGATTGTTCTTGGTAAAACAACTATGCTATTTTCATGTGACAGTGTAGATTGTCAAGTTGTGGTCTCTATAAACATGTCAATAACAGAATTGCAGATGGTTGGGTTTGTGCTAGGGCATAGAGTAATGCTTGTTTCATGTGAGTTCAGCCATGGGCGGGAACTATGATATGGGCTTGAGTTTTTCCTTTCAACCGGTCTTTGGTGCATTTTTGCCCTTTATTTTCTTGTGTGGAATAATCTGGATGGTGCAAGTACTTGTGGCCAAATTTTCTTGTATGAGGTCTGTATCTTTCTGAACTTTTTTTTGCATCAAATTTGTACATAAATCTACCCCGAGATATACCTATGCCCAACATACGCAGACAAACTCGAGCTTTTTAGAGGACTCGAATCAAATACTACAGATATTACGAATATGTGGTGTCCCATTTACAGTTGGAAGATGGATCCATTAAGTTGTGGACAAATATGTGGTGTAAATTGTAGTGAAAGATAGAGGTTACGACATGAATATTGTAAATTCCAGTTGGAAACCATGTTATGTGTGTAGTATAGCCTGAGGGATCAAAGGGAATATTTGAGGGTGGGGTGTGATTTAAACCCTTTGTATGTGGATAATGTATTATGGAATTCTTTCACAGCGTTGCCCTAGCCTCAGTGATCTAGCTCTAAGATTATAAAGGGCTTAAAGGATTGAGACTAAATTCCACTCCAGGGATAACTGGTTGTAGTCACGTAGCTGGGAGAATGTGAAAGCACGCGAAATGAAGGGTTGTGACGAATCAAAAAAGGCATAAACAAGAGGCACAAATCTTACCTGTTCAAACAAGAACCGGTGTTGGTGCAGAGCTTTTGAACTTTGGAGGCTTTCAAGGGCAGAGATCGATGGTGCCTTCATATGTAAACAAGTCGGGGCATTTATTAAAGTTGGAGGTGGTGATCTTAGGGCGATCAGGGAATGTAGCCAGAAGATATGTTTTCTCTTGAGATTAGAAATCGCCATTTGTGACCTGCGTTGTGCTTGGCGAAGCTTTGAGCCGCATTTCCAAAGGCAATATGATCTTGCCCAGTCAGCGATAGGTTTGCAGTGAACCGAACACTGCTTGACGGCGGGTGTTCCTGTTTCACGCGTGAGACAGGTTTTCAAGCGAACAGTGCACTAGGTATCCCAGAGGTAAAACCTATCGGTTAATTAGTTTTGTACAATACACAAAGTGATTTAATTTATGTGTTTCTAATTTGATTTTGTTTTTTCTTTTGATTTTTTAATAAATAAATTAAAATAATATTATATCAAAACTTTTTATTTTTATTTTTTTAATTTGTTTTTGTTTTTAACGTGACCTACAGCGCTGACACAACACGTTGACACTTCCGGTATCACGGAGGTGGGGGAGACTAGACCTCGTGACCAACCTCTTGCAATAGGAAAGATTTAACCAACCAGGCTAGGGCCCCAACCCCTTAAAACTTTTTATCTTAACTGTATATTATGATTTAATTTAATATATTTATTATATTGAATATAATATACAATGATAAATAGAAATATGACTAAAATTTTATATTAATTAAATAATAATTATAAAATAACCATTTGACATATTTAATATAAATATATATTTCTAGAATATAATAATTTTTAAAAATATATTAAAAAATTTACATTATATACAATTCAAATATAATATATAATAATAGATAAATATATTTTATTTAAATATACAATTTATGAAATAATATTATACTTAAAATATATACAAATAATTTTATTTTAATTTAAGTTTATGTTTTTTCCCCTTCGATTAATATCAATGGTATGTACTAAAAACATGATTGTAGATTAATTTAGTAATACTTGTGTTTGTATTATTCTTCTTTTAAGAATTAAATAATAATTAAATTATGCAAATTAATTAGAATTGACTTTTTACCTTTTTAGTAGATTTTATTTTTTTAACTTTTTCACTTTGATTTTACTTACAAAGTTTAATATATAAAAATTAAAATTTCAGCTTTAAGAGTTTTGATATAGTTTAATAAGATTTTAATTTTAAAAATTTAAATTATTTAAAAATTTAACTTTATTTCTACTCAATTTTACAATAATTTTATATTTATGAATATGGATCTTATCTTTCAATTAATGTTTATATTGTTTGTATTATATTAATTATATTTTTTAGAAAAATGGTTTTACTTCTAAATTTTAATATATATTTTGAGAGTGTATTTAAGTTATTGTATTTTAATTGTTAATTTAGATTTAAGTTTGAAATTTATTTTAATTATTTGAAAATTACAAATAATGATTAAAATTATTCGAATTAACTTAGTTTATAATTAATTTATTATAAAAAATTTAAGTGCTATACAATAGATATATTTTGAATTTTTATTTGAATTTATATAATAAAAGTATATTTCTACATTAAAATATAAAATAAAATTTAGAGAGAGAAACAACCAGAGCACGTGAGACTTCCCAATACATTTGACCCCTTTGTTTTACACAACAAAGGATGGATTGAAAGTCTAAGAGGTTTTGTTGTAGTTGTGTTTGGATCCTTCTAGATAGATGTATAGTTGATTTGAAATTGTCAATTTTCCATTGAGACCTTTATTGCCCAAACAACATCATTTGCTAAATAGCCTACTAATTGACCTCATGTACTACACAAATGTATGCAACTAATAGACCAAAAAAATTCCTAATTTGACACACCCATTACACACCAAGATGCAATTAATAGTTAAAATAAAATTATAATATTATAATACTTCATATTTATAGAATATAAAAATAATCTCTATATATAGTCTTATATAATTATAGATTTAGAAATATATGTAGTCTTTTAAAATATGTAAATTTAAATATATAATCCTTTAACTTATAAAATAAATACTATATTATTAATTAATTAGTTATACAATATGCTTTAGTAATATTATTTTTATTAAATATATATAGAAGAGTGATATTATTTTGATAATACAGTTAAAAATATTAAAAAATTCAAATTTATATAATAAATTTTTAAATAAATAAAATAAAAGATTCTTAAATAATTAAAATGAGGCACATCGAATTCCAAAAGTCATTCGCCGAGAGAAATAGGTTGCCCAAAATGGAAGATTCTTTAAAAGACTGTTTAAATGGAAGATTCTATAAGAATGCCTTCAATAAATAAGTTTTCTATATTCGATACAGGAAAGGCTACAGAGAACAGCTACAAAGAAGCTGCAGAACGTAATATGCCAAATGTTAGAAAGCTCTCCACTGTCTAAATATACCCATTTTTGGCCTGTAGTCATCTTGTTAGGGTTTTGCGATCAAATAAATATTATATACTCTTTATCATTTAAACAAATCCTTCTGAATTTTGTGTCACTGTGTATAAAATTCGCACATATTCTGTAATATTTTATTTTATTTTTGATAAATTCGCTGTTTGTCTATCATCCTTCATTACTTTGATCAATTTGGGATAAAATTTTAAAGGTTTTAGAGAGATTGGAAGCATACTCAATAGTCAGGTAAGATCACGTATTACATTCTTTTGCTTTCCAAAAATTTTAATTTTTAAAAAACATCTCAGAGGTTCTTAGAAACGAAAAGATTATGTCTGTGTGTTATTCAGTCTGTTACCCTCGAAATCGTTAACCTGCAGTATTATTTTGGACCTCTGATAATATCTTGTTGTGATAAACCTGCTAAGGGGAAAGGCAGAGAATGTCATATATAACAGAGAAAACAAAATAAAGAGTAGAAAAGACCTGAAATGATTTATATTTTCTATAATATTTTTCATCGTAAAACTAATTACAGAGCGAATGCTCTTGATATTATTTTGGTTGTTTCAAACTATTGCAACAATTCAGGTCTTCATAGCTGTCTTTATCTTCAGACTTTTAACTTTGAGATTTTACATACCTTTAAACTAAATTAAATTGAGAGGACATTTTTTATCTATTAAATAAGTTATAGATAATCTAGACACTATTTTTAGTACAAATATAATTTCAGAAACTTACTGCTTAGGAGGCCCTCTTTTGGTTTTGCCTTTGCCTTTGCCTCTGGGTTTTGACAATTTGTCCTTCACATTGAAAATTTTTTTTTTAAAAATCAAATAAATATATAGACATGATAAGAGATTAATTCCACCTTCATTATACTTCTCTTTAACCAAAGAAAATGATATTTCATACCCTTTGGCATGTAGTTTTCTAGCTTTATCACTGCTTCTTTTTGTTCATATCAATATGACGTTGGCAAAATTTAGATCCAGGAGTTGGCTTTTCCTGGCATTGAGATTTTATGCCACTAATTTTTGAGTATTTAATTGGATCTCGAATATATTCTCTTCATATCCATGGTCCAATTGTTCTCTATAATTCCACTTCCATTATCAATCTTTTGTTTACTCTTGAAAAAAGAAATGATATGCAATGTATTCTCTATTCATAATAAAACACCAAATTTGTCTCTTTCTATTGAGCAATTAAGTTTCAGCTTTTTTCTTTATCCCAATTAAATATTTATAAATATTAAACTAAATTATAATTAAAATTTAAACATGCGGATAAAACGTTATGCAAAGCATATTCTTGGCATGCATTCAACTGAATTTATTAAATTGCTAGTCCAGTCACCGCCATCATGACAGTCGTTTGGGACATGATGTTACATTTTCATCCTTAGCCTATCGTGAACGCTTTCATCCTTATCCTTATCATTGCATGTCACGATAAGGATAAGGATGAAAACGTAATGTTCGTCATGTCTCAAACGATTGTCATGATGGCGACAACTGGACTAGCAATTTAATAAATTCAGTCGAATGCATGCCAAGAATATGCGTCGCATAATGTGTTATCCACTTGTTCAAATTTTAATTATAGTTTAGTTTAATATTTATAAATATTTAGTTGGAATAAATAAAAAGATGAAACTTAATTGCTGAATAGAGAGATAGGTTTGGTGTTGTTATTATGAATAGAGAATACATTGCATATCACTTCTTTCTTCAAGAGTAAACAAAAGATTGATAATGGAAGTGGAATTACAGAAAACAATTAGACCACGAATAGGAAGAGAATATGTTCAAGATCCAGCTAAATGCTAAAAAATTAGCAGCATAAAATCTCAATGCCAAGAAAAGCCATCTCCTAGATCTAAATTTTGCCAGCATCATATTGATATGAACAAAAGAAACGGCGATGAAGCTAGAAAAGTACATGTTAAAGGGTATGAAATATCATTCTTTGGTTAAAGAGAAGTATAATGAAGGTGAAATTAATCTCATATTATCTATTTATTCATTTGATTTGTTTCTTTTTCCAATGTAAAGGACAAATTGTTAGAAACCCAGAGGCAAAGGAAAAAGCAAACCCAAAAGAGGGCCTCCTAAGCAACAAGTTACTGAAATTATATTTGTACTAAAAATAATGTCTAGATTATCTATAACTTATTTA
This sequence comes from Sequoiadendron giganteum, assembly GCA_007115665.2. Lineage (NCBI taxonomy): Eukaryota > Viridiplantae > Streptophyta > Pinopsida > Cupressales > Cupressaceae > Sequoiadendron > Sequoiadendron giganteum. Next base: position 188,179,699 of record CM021100.1, on the reverse strand, counting down.
ATAGATAAAATTTGTCCTCTCAATTTAATTTTAATTTAGGTTAAGGTATGTAAAATATCAAAGTGAAAAGTCTGAAGATAAAGACAAATATCAAGATAAAGATAGCTATGCAAAAATGTTTAAACTCATGGTCCCTTGTTTTCTTTTCATACAAGAAAAAAGACTGCCTCAAGTCTACGTATAAGCCCAACAAAAAGGAGGGAGAACAAAAAAAAAGATTTAATTGCATTAAATTCCCTTAACAGTTCATAGAGAGGGAGAGATCAAATTTCATAATTAATTCATTCTCAAAAATGGCTTGATGCATAGAACATGATAAGCAGATTGAAATAAGGTAGAATTTTTTCACACATTTGAGGGGATGAAAAGACAAGTTGATAGCGTTGGAATGGAAGTGGTCTACGAAGGAGTAAATGGTAGTAGTAGTTGTGGTTATTTCAATAGACATAAAATCCTTTTATAGATATGTTTATATATGTATTTCATCTAATGTGTTAAATTTTCGAGGTCAAATTCCTTATCAATTAGAAGAATTTAAAATCAAGAAAAAAAATTCCCAATAGTTTATGGAAACAATTGTTTCACGAGATTTTCAAAAGTTGTAAAAAATGATTTTGAGAGAAGCTTCATGAGATTTCGAGGTCAAATTCCTTATCAATTAGAAGAATTTAATTTTTTTTTTTTTAAATCCCAATAGTTTATCGAAATAATTGTAAAAAATGATTTTGAAAGAAACTTCATTAGATCATTCCACGAATCCTAATATGTTCTTAGGTGATTCTAAATGACCGGCAAAAATTTATGCGAAAAATAGATTTTCAGACTATTGATGTAACTTCTGAATGGGTGAAGCAAAGACAAAAATATACATAAGCATAATAAACACAAAATATTATCACATCATTGTCCAATACGTGTTGTTGTACAAATTATTTGCTTCATTAAAATCGATTGCATAAACCTCCTTTTACACTAGAGTTTGGAGTTTACAAGAGAATTTTAGGACATGCAAACTAATTCTAACTGAAATTTGACTGATATGCAAACTAGAGGAAAAATTAACTAAACTCTAATCTATTTTTAGTTACAACTGCAACTGATCATACAGAAAATGGAAACTAAAGTTTATTTCCCGGTTATCTCCACCGCATACATCCAAATAGGAGAAATTACTTTCCAACACCCCCCATTAATTTCAACCAACATGCTTCCGTATTTTCATTTTCAAATTTTGATTCTTCTTGATGCTTCAAACAATCTTTAAGATCTAATTTCAACCAACATGCTTCAACATTTTCATTCTCAAATTTTGATTCTTCTTGATGCTTCTAACAATCTTCAAGATCTATGGATCTTTCTGCAACTTTCTTTCCAACTGTTGTGGCAGAACTAGAAATCCTCTCACTATCTTTAGCTTTTCCACTTTGCATGCCATCTTACAATACCAAGAAATCTCTCTTGATTGTTATATTCTTTGCCATGTGAAGATTTACACTTAGAATACAATCTCCCTTGATTGCTATCTTTGCCATATGAAGATTTACACTTGAATAAATTTTTCAACATACCTATAACTTGTTGCCAATTCTATCCAAAACTCCATCCACAATCTATTTTCATACAACTTGTCATAGATTCCTTCCATTTTCTATTCCAACATGTATTTTCAAAATGGTTCTTCAAACCACAGATGCTACATGGATGTAGATCCCAACACATTTCTTTTTATGCCCTTCCCTATTACAATGGGAACACTGAATACAATGCATTTCTTCAACAAAATTGCTTGTACATGTATCATTTCCTTTGCCTACAATATACTCAAAACCTTCAAATTTTGGTCTCATAACAGGTTCAATCAACTCTTTGATTCCTTGCTCATGCTTTCCTAGTACCACATGAAGCATCACATATTGATGGCTTTAACTTTAAACATTCATTCTCTTCTTTCAATTTTGTTATTTCTTCCTTTTGTAAACAATTTTCTTTTTCTAAACTCTTTAAGTTTTCTTTCACTTCATCATATAGCTTCAGTCTTTCTTCTAGCTCTTCATTTTTCTTTTTCATTTTTTCAGATTATTTTTCAAGATTTTCATTCTCACACAAATAATCACATTTTTCTTTTCCAAAATCTTTTAAATTTTCTATCAATTCTAAATTACACCTTTTAAATTTCACCAATTCATCTTTCAAACTATCTTTATCACATATTAAACTTTCATTTTCTTCTTTACCTCTTTGCCAATATTTCCCATTGAAATCAATAATTTAAAACTCACCTTGATAGTGATTTCACTACGATTTCTTCTTTTCTTTGATAGCTTCAAGTTCCTTCGCTCTTCTCCAATCTGTGATTTGAGAACTCCTCTCTTCTGGAGACTGAAAACCTCCTTTTTGATCTTTGACTAAGGGCTCCAAAAATAGTGATTTAAACTTAGACTGCAGATCTCACCTTTTTGACCGGTGGTTATTCATTGATTTGATAGTTCTTTCAACTCTACACTCCATGCATTGCTTGGTTGCGGCCCATGCTCCCTTTGGACGAGATTCCTTTGCTATAATCTGATTCTCCTATTCTCCTATTAGCTACGAGTCTTAAAAAACACACTTGTTCCTTAGCATAATCAAATAGACTGGGAGATGCTCCTACAAAAATAGTGACTCATGAAATTTCTTTGACTGGCAATCTTAGATTTGGAGCTTACGATCTGCAATTTCACGGTATAAACATATTCTGCAGTGGTGTCTCCTTCTTCAGCAACTTTGAAACAGTTGCAGCATCAACTTGCAACAAACTCCTTCAGACAACGATAAAAAGGCGACATATTTTCACTAAGATCTCCAACATCAGATCTGCAATTCTTTTCCAACGATCTCTTGCTAGAGCAAAACAATGATCTTTTTCATTTAATCTTGTGATCCTCTTTGCATAAACTACTCTTGCAATCTCCTTTTGCGATCTGTGGTTCTTGGATCTGCCACAACCTTCAACATCGACTTCCTTTAGTATTCTTGGACTGTGGGAGCCGCTAATATCTGTGAACTATCTTCTTTACCATGACCACCCCTTTTAAATCTGACAACTAAGGCTTCTGCAAATTTTTGCTAACATTGACAAGCAATCTTATTTTCACCTTTTATTTGTTGGATTTTCTAATCTTGAGCAGCCACCAACCGAGTGCATTTAATGCACAACCAGAAATGATCTGTTGGGATCCTCCACCCATCTTGCCCTAACAAATATGCTAGCCAATTATTTTTGGTAGTGAATTAATTTCTAGTGGGTGAGTTTGAATTGAGTGCCAATTTTTGGAAAGGGCTAGAAAGACAAAGAAAAACAAATATAATGTTTTTACTGTGTGAGAGGAGTGCAACAAAAATAGAAGGAGGATTGTTTAGCAGAACATCACAAAAGAAGAGAATGTTCAGGAGAACTTGCAATGACAAAATTTTGTGATAGAGAGTAGTGCTCCGAAATATCTCTAGCACGCAGTAGCAACCAGTTTACTCTAGTGCGTGAGAACATGCACAGTTTTTATATGAAGAATATACAGAGCTTTAGCTTTGATTTTTGTATGTCATCTTTTGGAATGTAAACCTTTTTGAATAGTTTTAATGAAATAGCAAATATTTATGCCTCTTTGTCTTGCTGTCTCCTTTGATTTACTTGTGTTTTCTTCTTTGCCCACTGTAGTTGGGATTATAATTTGTTAGATTGGTATCAAAGCCCTAAGTTTTTTGGGTATTTAGTTTTAAAGCCCTAACTCTAGTCCTAGGCGTGTTGTGACAAAAGCTTAGTTTTTGGGTATTTGGGAAAGCCCTAGTTTTCTAGGAAGTGAAGAAAAACCCTAGATTTCTTTATGGGTATTAGTAGTTTCCCTCATTTAGCAAAATGGCTAGAGGAGACAATAGGAGTTGGCAGTAGCCACCTATCTTTGGTGGGAAAAATTATGACGTCTGGGCAAAGAAAATGAAAACCATTTTAGTAGCAAATGGGTTCATAGATGTGACTGACCCAAATGCATATGCAACATTGACTGATTCCCAAAAGAATCAGTTGAAGGAGACAAGGAAAAATGATGCAAAATCCTTCAATTTGATTGAGGAATCCTTGACAAAGGCTATTTTCCCTCGAATAGCAGCAACTAGCTATGCAAAAGAAGCATGGGATATACTTCAAACCACTTGCAAAGGGACCAAAAAAGTCATGTTAGTGAAACTCCAGTTGCAAATGAGAGAATTTGAGACCATGCAGATGAAGGACAACGAGTCCATTTTATATTTCCATACAAGGGCTTCCACCTTGATTAATCAGTTGAGGATAAATGGAGAAACCATGGAAGAACTGAAGATTATGGAAAAGATCCTTAGAAGCTTACCCACAAAATTTGACCTGGTGGTTATTGCCATAGAAGAGGCAAAGGACCTCTCTACATTGTTAGTTGATGAGTTAATGGGTTCATATCAAATCCATGAGAAACGCCTAAATAGGTCTGCAAGTTCTTCCCAGGAGCAAGCTTTCAAAGATCAAGCAAATGTAAGAGGCAGGGGAAGAAGAAGAAATGGTAGAGGAAGAGGTTAAATAAGTAGAGGTAGAAGCAACTCCAGAAGAGGAGGCTCAAATAGCCAAGAGGAAGCCAACACCTCCCAATCTGACTTCCAAAACACAAGGAATAGCAACTCAAATAAGAGGAAAGATAAGAGCTATGTGCAGTGTTACTACTGTCACAAGTATGGTCACTACACAAGTGAATGCAGGAAGAAACAACGTGACCAAGGGATTCAAAATAAAAATATGGTGAATGAAAACAATGCTGAAAATGAAAAACAGTCACAAGTATTCATTGCTTGCAATCTTGCAGAACAAGGCAATGTTGAAGTTTGGTACTTGGATAGCGGCTATAGCAACCACATGAGTGGTAACACAAATTTATTTGCCTCCATTCATAGTAGCATTAAGGCTGAAATCAAAATGGGAAACAATGAGAAGGTTCCACTCATGGGCAAAGGCATAGTGTGCCTACAAAGCAAGAACGGTGAAGAAAGAAAAATCCATGATGTCTTTTATGCTCCAGGAATGAAACATAATCTTTTGAGCATTGGACAGATGGTCCAAAATGGCTATAGAGTGTTTATGGAGAAAGGAAAATGCATCATCTATGACAAGGACATAAGCAAGAGAGTTATGCCAGCGGTTCAAAAGATAAAGAATCGAATGTTTCCCCTCAAAATGAAAATCTCAGCACAGTCAAAAGGCCTGTAGCAATCATCCAAGACCCATCCAAGCTTTGGCATTTGAGGTATGGGCATTTAAATTATTCTAGTTTAAGTCTTTTAGCTAAAAAAAGGCATGGTTAGGGGCCTACCAACAATTGTAGAGCCCGATGGAAAGTGTGAAGCATGCATCGTAGGTAAATAGCATAGACAACCCTTTCAATCAGGGCATTCTAGGAGATCCAGAGCACCATTAGAGCCGGTGCATTCAGATTTGTGTGTTCCCATGAAGACCCCAACCTTAGGTGGAAATTTTTATTTCATGACACTCATAGATGACTATATAGTAGAAAAATCTTGGTGTATTTTTTGAAGAACAAATCAGAGGAATTTGATAAGTTGAAGGAGTTTAAGGCCTTGGCTGAAAAACAAAGCGGCCATTATATAAAAATCCTTAGAATGAACAGAGGGGGAGAGTACATCTCTCAAGAGTTTATCAACTTTTGTAAGTCTCATGGCATTCAAAGACAACTCATAGCCAGGTACATACTCCATAGAAAAATGGGGTGGCTAAAAGAAAAACTAGAACAATCACGGAGATGGCAACAAGCATGTTGAAGGAAAAAGGCTTGTCTAATGAATATTGGGGTGATGTTGTAGCAACAAAATTCTACATTTTGAATAGGTACCCCACAAAGGCCGTGCGTGATAGGATTCCACAAGAAGCACGGACAAAATGTAAATGGAGTGTTGAACATTTGAGGATATTTGGATGTGTAGCATATGCACTCGTGCCAAAAGAAAAAAAAAAAAATTGATTACAACGGTGAAAAATGTATTTTCATAGGCTACAGTGAAGAATCCAAATCCTATAGATTGTACAATCCCATCACCAAAAAAGTGGTGATCAACAAGGATGTTGAGTTCATTGAAAACAAGTCATGGGATGGAACAGTTGATAGCAACACAGGTATTTCTATTTATACCCTTTGAAGATGAAGAAGTTGTAGAAGGTAGATGCTTTGAAACCTTATAGCAAAGTAATAGTTCAAAAAATAGCAACATCAGCACCAGAACCTTTCAGCAGGGCGGATGCTCTAGAACTTTATAACATTAGTCTTCTTCATTAGACCAATAGTCAAGCAGCCCCAGAAATTCAGATCCTACACTTGCATCATCGATGCCATAGAAGACAAAAAGCGTGAGGGAAATTTATGACAACACAAGGTATGAATATTTTGATGAAAACTTAGATTTTGTTTTGTTTTCTCACAATGATCTAATGTATTTTGAAGAAGCTGTGAAAGAAGAAAAATGGTGTAACACCATGGATGAAGATTTGGACGCTATAGTGAGAAACAAAACATGGGAGCTCACTGATTTACCCAAAGAGAAATCAACCATTGGAGTTAAGTGGGTCTATAAGACCAAATGCACTACTGATGGTAAGGTTGAAAGAAATAAAGCAAGGCTGGTTGTTAAGGGATATAAACAACAGCCTGGAAAAGACTATGATGATACTTTTGCACCAATTGCAAGGTTGGAAATAGTGCAAGCAGTCCTAGCAATTGAAACCCAACACAAATGGAGAGTATTACAAATGGATGTAAAGTCAGCCTTCTTGAATGGAGTGCTGAAAGAAGAGGTGTATGTGGAGCAACCACCTAACTATGAAATTCTAGGGAAAAAAGACAAAGTCTACAGGCTCTGGAAAGCTTTTCATGGGCTGAAACAAGCACCACAAGCATGGTACAATAGAATTGATACGTACCTTTTGAGAAATGGCTTCAACAAAAGTGGCAATGAGCCCACACTCTACATCAAGGCAGCCAATGGTGAGATTCTTATTGTTGTTTTGTATGTAGATGATTTAATTTTCATAGGGAATAGTAATATTTTCATTATTGATTTCAAAGAGGCAATGAAAAATGAGTTTGAAATGATAGACCTAGGTTTGCTAAAATATTTCTTAGGCATAGAGGTCCAATAAATAGATGATGGCATCTTTATTTCACAAAAAAAATATGCTAATCAAATCTTCAAGAGATTTAGAATGTTTGAAAACAAACTAGCCCCAACCCCAGCAACTACAGGTCTAAAATTAAGCAAAGAGAATAGCAACAATGATGTTAACCCAACCCTCTATAAGAGCATGGTTGGAAGCCTCATGTATTTGACATTAACTAGACTCGATTTGATGTATGCGGTAAGCCTGATTTCTAGGTTCATGGAGAAACCTAAGGATACCCACTGGCAAGCAAGAAAAAGAATACTAAGATATGTCAATGGCACAAAAGGCTATGGCATTATGTATACCACCTCTAATGAGTTTCAACTTGTTGGGTACATAGATAGTGGTTGGGCAGGAAATGTAGATGATAGAAAGAGCACTTTGGGATACTTGTTCCATATGGGTTCAAGAGCAATATCATGGGCATCAAAGAAGCAACCCATAGTTTATCTCTCCATAGTTGAAGCATAATACAATGCAAAAAATGCAGTAGCATGCCAAGCTATTTGGCTTAGAAGAATCCTTGTAGATTTGAATGAGCAACAAGAAGATGGTACAACCATATTTTGTGACAACATGTCCTCTATTGCCTTGACTAAAAATATCGTATTTCATGGACTAAGAAAGCACATAGAAATCCACTACCATTTCATAAGGGAGTTGGCAGAGAATGAAGAGATTGAACTTCAGTACTGCAGATCTAAGCAACAACTCGCTGATATTTTCACAAAGGCTTTGTTAAAAGACTCATTTGAACGCATAAGAGAGACTTGGTATGTAGGAATGCACTCAAACTTTGGTTCTGGAAAACATAGAAAAGCGCAGATGCTCTGGAACCTTTGTTCAGAAAAACATAGAGAAGCACAGATGCTCTGGAACTTGTGTTCTAGGAAACGTAGAGAAGCACAGATGCTCAGGAATTTGTGTTCTGGAAAACATAGAAAAGCGCAGATGCTCTGGAACTTGTAAGCACAGATGCTCTAAAACTTGTGTTTTGAAATATGCAGAAAAGCACAGATGCTCTGAAACTTTAGTTCAGAGAAATTCAGAAGAGCGTAGATGCTCTGGAACTTTGGTTCAGGAAAACACAAAGATGCGTAGATGCTCCAAAAATTTTGCATCGAAACTGTTGAATGGTGATGAAAAACATAAAGGCTCAAGATTAAGGGGGAGTGTTGGATTTTGTAATCTTGAGCAGCCACCAACTGAGTGCATTTAATGCACAACCATAAATGATTTGTTGGGATCCTCCACCCATCTTACCTTGAAAAATATGTTGGCCACTTAATTTTGGCAGTGAATTAATTTCTGGTGGGTGAATCTGAATTAAGTGCCAATTTTTGGAAAGGGATGGAAAGACAAAGGGAAACAAATAGAATTTTTTTACTGTGCGAGACAGAGTGTAGCAAAAACAGAAGGAGGAATGTTCAATAGAACATCACAGAAGAAGAGAATGTTTAAGAGAACCTGCAACAGTAGAAGTTTGTGACAAAGAGCAGTGCTTCGGAATATCTCTAACACACAACACCTAGTTTGCTCTAGTGCACCAGAACATGCACAGTTTTTGTATGAAGGATATATAGAGCTTTAGCTTTGATTTTTGTATGTCATCTTTTGGAATGTAAACCTTTTTGAATAGTTTTAATGACAATAGAAAATATTTCTACTTCCTTGTCTTGTTGTCTCCTTTGATTTATTTGTGTTTTCTTCTTTGCCCACTATAGTTGGGATTCTTTTCCCAACATTATTTCTGCATAATTTTCTTCACAGATAGCAATCAATGATTCTTTTATCTGGAGATTAATACACGATCTGTATTCATACTTCTTTATCTCCTTTCTATGGCCTTAAAACCCTGCAAATTGCGGTCTAACACTTCTTTCAATCAACATTCTCCTTTAAATCAGGCTATCTCATGATACCAATTTGAAGGGGTGGAGCAAAGACAGAAATATACAGAAACATAACAAATAAAAAATATTATCACATCACTAATTACGTCGAAGGCATGTCCCTATTTGAGCTTTTGGAGCTCAATTTGTCAATCAACGGTTTATAAGCACCAAGAGGGCCTAGTTGATAGTGTGGTAAATGGCACCTGTGGATTGTTTAACCATCAATTTTTCCTACACTACAGTTAGTCAATTGTACGTTGTGGTGTAGCAATTTAATCATAGGGATTTACAAATCACCAGTTCATGTTCGATTTTGTGGAGTTTACTATTGGAGTTAACCACAATTACGCTATGTTGTTGAGAGTTATAGGGATCCAATCTCAACATTTCATGTAATTAGTATCAATTCAGGACTTAAAATTCAATCCTAGGTCTGTTAGTTGTGGAGGGTAAATTGGTTTTGTGTATTTTTTCATTGAGAGTTTTATCCGTTTTGGATCTTTTTTAATGGGTATTAAGGAGGACTTGGAAAAAGGGTCTAATGATGGCCATTTGAAAGAGGCTCTCCTGCACAAGCCAAGCAACCATGGAAGTAAACATAAAAGTGATGGCAAAAAGATTTCAGAAGCTCAAAACTTCCAAGGAAGCATTGTAACTGCTCTTTTATGTACTACAATTGTAGCCCTGGGACCAATGCATTTTGGATTCTGTGTAAGTACATAGGATTATATACATACAATGCTCTATAATTGACTATGATGCTTTTGTGTTGGTCGTTAAACTTAATTAGCCGTGTTGTTTCTACAAAAAGAGAAAATGGGTGGTTGGTCCTGTTGTACATTTGTCCAATGGGTTCACACTTCTCATGCTTTAAGCTTCTTGTATCTAGATAGACTTGCATTGTAATGAATTTTAGTACTACCATCTACCTTAGCTGGTTGAGGGCTAGAAATTGATGGTAATGGTGTTCCCCATATTGCAGAATGGATATTCATCCCCTACTCAAGAAAAGATTATGGATGATCTTAGCCTCTCTGTGTCTCAGGTGTTGTATAGTGTACATTTACCTCTATTTGATCTATTTTGGATGGAGATTATATTCGTAAGGCCTAATGTCCCTATTTTGAAACAATTTTCTTTGTTTGGTTCATTATCAAATGTTGGTGCAATGGTTGGGGCTATAGTTAGTGGGCAGATTACTGATTTCATTGGGTGTAAAGGGGTAAGTAGTGTAAGGATTTCATGTTGATATTAATCTAACTTATGTTCAAAATAAATGAAACTAACATATATATGAACCCTGAATAGAAAGCTTGACTTATGATTTAAATGTGATGTCCTATGTACTTTTGGTGGGGAACTATTCTCATTTTCTTTAAATGTGATTTGGTGATGGATTATCTACTTTTGCACGCAAGCTTTGATAGTGGTTGCAATTCCTAATATTACTGGCTGGGCTATCATCTCCTTCTCATAGGTATGTTTCTCTACCCTGATTTCATACCCTACTAAGTATGATGAACATAACAAATTCTCCTTTAGTCTTTGAAATCTGAAATGGAGTACGAGTCTTAGACTGGAACTTCTTTAGTTGAGAATCAAATCCATTAGTTGAGAATTTGAGATTGGTATTCAATTGAGAATCAACATCCATTAGTCGAGAATTTGAGATTGATATTAGGGTCCTTTAGTTGGCATGACAAGGTAGGAGAGAAAATTGTTGGAAAATGGGAGGCATAGAAAGAAACAAAAACAGCTTAAAACCATTTAAACACAGAAACACAACATTTAAATCATTCATCATTAACCGAGAAAAATTATATCATATTGATTTTCAAAAAATATTTTTCATCATACAAAGCTTCAGCTCTTCACTTCTTGAATCCTAATTCTGCAAATCATGTTCACGCTTCTTTACTTTTCTGAGTAATCAACATTACAAACTCTTGATATATTCTACTCTGCTCTAGAGAGCCTTTTTCTTCATCAACCCCACCATATAAAACGACCAACCAACCAAGATATATCTATATTCTTCATCTAGAAAATTCACCATATAAAATATTATAAATTCTAGCACCCACAAAACGTGTGAAAGAGCACCCAATAAATACAAATTCCCATCGTAAGAAATCCAAGACCAAGCACCATAAAACATATTAAATAAAGTCTTTTAGAATTGAATAAATGCCAGCACGAACACCACTTGGATAAATGCCGCCAAAACACCCAAAACCGCGCTACCACGCATAAGGAAATACTAGCTTGTGGTATCGCGGGGTACTACCCACCCGCGAGGGGCACAAGACAGGATTGTGGTATCGCGGTGTAGCCACGAGCTACCGTGCTACCGCGAGCAGTGAACGAATGAGATGTGGGAAAACGGTAAGAGGAGGGAACCGCACCACCGTGAGGGAAGACAAAGGAAGCCGTGGAAAGGCGGTGAAGGAGAGGACTACTGCAGAACCGCTAGAAGGAGCAACAAAGATCGCAGGGTGGCAGTGAAGCTGGGAGAGAAGGCAAGACCGCACTACCGAGGGTTGGAATAAGGTTGACCGCGAGGCCGCAGTAACCGTGCAACTGTCGAGAGCTGAGTGATGGGCTGCGGTTTGGCGGTAAGACTGCAATACCGCGGACGATGAGATGGAAGGCAGCAACATGGTGAGAAACTCAGCAGTCGAGGTTAATCTCCAATGAAAACCAGGTATGAATTTTGATGTACTCAATTAATTTTTTTTGGTTGGTTGTGTTGTTACACTTGTAGGATGCTCCATCCCTTTATTTGGGAATATTATTGATTGTCTTTCGAGTGGGCGTTATCTCATTCACAGTGAGTTGGTCTTCCTTTTCAAAGCCATAAAAGCTCGATCCCTTTATTTGAGACCTTTGTGCTTACTTGAAAGGATCTATGAAGATTGCATTTGCATCGATATAATAAATTCTAGACTCTGACATCTTCTAATGGGTATGATTATAATATCCATTCTACAAATTTTCAACATATTCCTCTGTCGGCACCAGTGAGAGAAATACTCCATTACTATAGAATTTTGATGTAAGTCAGTTGTCATGGTTTCATTACACCATTTCTACAACCTGTACACAACCAACTTGTTTTTCCTTAAGCTTTATCTGATTGTATAATTACTATTTTCTTAGTTTTACGCAGGTTGGCTCCATAGGGCATCGTCATATTGTTCCTACAAAGCCTTCACAATTATCCTACAACTTTATCTTTTAGGTAAGTCAGTTGCCCTAGTTTAACAATATTGCATCACATTGGTTAATGGCACACGGATTTCACAATATGTAGAGAAGATAAATAGAAATTAACATAACACTTCTTGATCTTCATCTATTGTCTTATAAAGATTCTTAATTGTCAATTCTTCTAATTGTGTCTCGATAAATTCAATTTGCATTTTCAAACTACTGCATGTTCCCAAATGCGCTATCTTCCATTGTTCAAATTAAAATGCTATTTGGAAAACAAAGTAACATCTATGAGAATTACCATAATCGTCAATCAAATACAAATGCCATGTTTGGGGGGCAGAATAGGGTGGTTCTTTATTTGTATTTCTAAGTGGCCTTCTGATGCCAAATTTTATTCCTTGGCATCTCCTTCACTTGATGTAGGAGTCACTTTCTTCTAAGTATCTTTGAAAGTCTCTCCTCTTTTGCTCCATTCTATAACATTTTTAGTGCACTCTTGTAGCAAAATTTTCACTTGGTTTTCTTTCTGCAGATCATGATTTTTTTATTTCTCTAGCTTCTTTATATATTGGTTTTAGCATTCTTTCTGGCCATTTTTTCATTCCTATTATTCTGAATCTGCAATAATGCTAATATTTTCTCAAAGATCATCCTTTGTTTTCTCTTTTGTATCAGTAATTTGGATCTTCCATACCCATATGTGTGCATTTGGAAGTATAACTTCAAGATGTCTTCCTTCTTCAAGCCACTAGTACTTCATGAATATATGGGATGAACACAGTTTCTGAGCCAAAATGACTAGCTCTACAACAGGAATCATGTACACTTCAACTGTAGATTCTTTAGGGGTTGTCAAGGACTTGCATTTCTGTTTATCATTTGGTCGTGATTTCTAGATTAATTTGATGAATTGTATGGAAGCACTATTGATGCATATTTTATGACACAAATTTTTTAGTCTATCAAAATGCTATCAATTTTCATCATCTTCTGTGACCTGTTTTCATGAATCTTGTTCGTTTCAAGTGTAAATTCTTGTATGTTTTCTAGATTGGTTGGTACATCAATTCAAAGTCATTTTTATATTTAATTTATTATTTTAATGTATTCATTTGATATAATACATAAAAAAAAATATAAGATGTAATATTTTTTCTTTTGATTCAACAAGCTCCATATCATTTGATATAAGACATAAAAAAATATAAAAGATGTAATATTTTTTCTTTTGATTCAACAAGCTCTATAAAAAAACAAAAAAATAATATTTGAATTCAAATAATGGATATTTATGTTGATTGTAATTTTTTAAATATTTCTAATACTACATTTTAATATATTTAAATATTACAAATACTCTAAATACCACTATGTTTAATATAGATCAATTTATTGAAATAGCTTATACTTTTTATTTACTTAAATAGAAACGAGTCATAAAACATTTTTTCCCTCCAATTTCTATTTCCTTTGCTATTTTCAAATTAGAACTCTTCGACATACCCATTGCACACTCAGATGCGATTGCTAGTATTATCACATCATTTGTCCAATACATACTGCTGCACAGCTTTTATTGTTTCATTAAAGTCAAAGAATTTGGAATTTACTAGATAATTTTAAGACATGCAAACTAATGTGTAACTGAAATTTAACTATATGCAAACTAGAAGAAAACTTAACTAAAACTCTAATCTATTATGCAGAAAATGCAAACTGAAGTTTCTTTCCTAGTTATCTCCACCGCATACATGCAAAAGAGAAATTACTTTCCATCAACTTCACACTCTCAAAAACTTTTTTTTTAAGAAAATCATAAAATAAAAAACATGGAGCAGCCATTGGGGAAAATAAATTCCCATTTCCAAATGAGACTAAATGAAAATGCACTAAATTCTGAAAGTTCTGAAAGCGGCAATCATGTCACCTAATTTTGAAGGCGAAGCATGACGTGTAATTTTGAACATCTTATTTATTTATTTATTCTGCCTTCTTGAAGGCATTGAGGACTGAGGTGGCGACCTCTTTATGAGGCTTTGATGCCTCTTAAAAATTAAAATATATTTTTATTGAGTTTTACAAAATCTATAGTCAATTCAAAAACCTCCATGTGTAATCCTGTTTTATATAAGTATATCTAGACTACCAGAAAAACACAATTTAGATCTAATATTTTTATTATTAAAAAGTTTCTTATTCTTAAAATTAGATCTAATATAAAATAAAAATTATATTTTATCAATTAATTATTTATATTATACATTTAATAATATTTTTTTTATTAAATATATATAGGAAAGATATTGTTTTGATAATAAAACTAAAAAATTTAAAAATCTGAATTTATATAATAATTCAGTAAACAAAATAACTCAAATTTATATAATAAGTTTTTAAATAAGTAAAATGAAAGATTCTTAAATAAATAAAATAATTAAAATAAGTCATAGCGAATTCCCAAAGTCATTCGCCGAGAGAAACCGGTTGCCCAAAATGGAAGATTCTTCAAAAGACTTTTTAAATGGAAGATTCTATAGGATGATTGCCTTGCAATAAATTTGTTTTCTATATTAGATACTGAAAAGGCTACAGAAAACAGCTACAAAGAAGCTGCAGAACGTAAAATGCCAAATGTTAGAAATCTCTCCACTGTCTGGATATATCGTTTTTGGCTTGTAGTCATCGTGTTAGGGTTTTGTGATCAAATAAAGTTTGCATATTCTTTATGATTTAAACAAATCCTTCTGAATTTTGAGCCATTCTGTGTATAAAATTTGCACACATTCTGTAATATTTAAAAAATAAATTGATAGACTATATATTTTGTCTATTAGCCTTCATTATTTTGAGCAATTTGGGATTAAATTTTAAAGGTTTTAGAGAGATTGGAAGCATATTCAATAGTCAGGTAAGATCACCATTTCAATTTTTAATTTTAAAAAAATAAAATTTAGAGGTTTTTAGAAACGAAAAGATTATGTTTCTGTGTTATTCAGGCTGTTACCCACAAAATCATTAACCTGCAGTATTATGCTTCTGTATTTTAATGAAATTACTTTAGAAAATCCTTTTTTGGGGGGTTTCTGTTACAGATCACAGAATCAAAGAACTTATCTTTTGATAAAGGTGATGGCAATTATCCAAACTCATGCAGAGGAAATATCATCCATGAAGCTATGGCCTCCAAGTGTGAACACACGCTCGATGCTGGCAGAACACTTTATCAATTGTCTATGTTCGGAATCTTGTTTTCTGAGCAAAGAAGAGGCCGCAGAAGGTGCGAAAAAGATAGAAGATTTAGCATTTGTTGCTGCAAACCACCATGCTAGTAGATGCCCAAATGCGGATGGTAGCTCTACTGCGCTGTTTTATGCAAAGGAAACAAGCAAACTACTTTTGGATGCCCTTAAGCGAGGACCCCCTGCCAAGATAAAAGACCCAAATGTCAGGGAAGCATTCCCTGAAATAGTTGAAGTGAATGAAATTGTTTTTGATATGTCAAAAGCGGAACGAGGAATTGTTGATGAACCTTTAGCCAGGAAGCTCTTCAGGCCATTAGAAGAACCCAAGAATTCTTGTACAAATATATGCTTTGGCAACCGAAGTTTTGGAGTGGAGGCAGCCTATGTTGCAAAAAGAGCCTTGATGGGTGTTAAGAAAACTTTAACAGATGTGGATCTTGTAGATTTTGTCTTCGAAAGACCTGAGGCTGAGACACTCGAGGTTATGTCAATATTTTCATCTGCTTTAGAAGGGTGTATGCTGAGATCCCTGGGTCTTCAACTATATGAATGGGGAGAGAAGGGCATCAAAGCTTTTGAATCACTCCTGAAATCTCAGAAAACGCTGGAAGAATTGAAATTTATTAATAGCGACATTTCTGGAGAAACTGCTAGAGCCATTTGTGAGCTTCTTCCATCTGTCGAGAAGATTAAGAGTTTGCATTTACCTTACAATCAGTCAGGAGATGATGTAGCAGAGGTGTTTTCAGAGCTTGTTAAGAACTGCTTTGCTCTGGAGCATTTCGATTTCTCAAGAAATGACATAGGTATCCACGGTGCTATTGCCTTAGTAGGAGCTTTGACTAACTGCAGCAGGTTGAAAATACTCGATTTAAGATGTAACATGTTTGAGAAAAGAGGCGGGGTTGCTCTGAGCCAAGTCATCCCTGGTTTTCTAGGTCTCACAAAAGTTTGCTTAAGCTATATGAATCTCGAGGATGAAGGGATAATTGCTATTGCCGACAGCCTCAAGGATGCAGCTCCATCTTTAAGTGTTCTTACGATTGCAGGAAATGATATCACTCCAAAAGCAGCTCCAGCTTTGGCAGAATGCCTTGCTGTAAAAAACTTGCTGACAATTTTTTATGCAGAAGAAAATAAACTAAAGGATTGTGGATCGATTCTAATATGCAAAGCTATTTCGGAAGGTCATGAGCAGCTCAAAGAACTTAATTTGAGTACAAATGCTATCACTGGAATTGGGGCTAAGGCTGCTGCAGAAGCTGTTGCAAACAAGCCTGATTTCAGTCAGCTTTTTATTTCTGGGAATTTCATTACTAAAAAAGGAATTGAGACCATCAAAGATGTGCTGAGAAAAGGTACCAAGGGTGAGTCCGTACTTGGAGAGCTGTATCAATATAAATATGAGGGGGCCGAGCTATATGAATATAAAGAAGGGGGTCTCAGTGACAGTGATACCGAGTTAGAGGGGAAACTTCAGAAACCAAAGGGTACGTATGGCAGTGACAGTGACAGTGACATTGAGTTAGAGGAGAAATCCCAGAAATAGAAAGTGAGGTATGGCATGAGGATCATTATCTTAATCCCATGAAGCTGTTCTATGGTTTTAGCAACCAAAGGTAATTTCACATTTGCTTCACAGAGTTAACAAGTTCCACCTTAATCTGAATATATGAGCTTACCATATGAATAGGAGTATTCCCAGCTTTTGCTTCTTCAGTTTGCACTCATGTTAGTTAAGATGTGCATCATTTTGTCATCTGCTGTAATGACGATAAGTTTGTGAGTAAGAGCACTACAACAGACATTGATCTTTGGAAAAATCCACAAGCCTTTAAACACAAGGCTCGTTCTTCTTTCGTAGGACTTCAGATTTTTTCTCTTGTAATAGTCTCACGCCATTCATATTTTGTTTCCTCTAACTATACGCACCGTGCCCTTTTGTCTGATGTACTGAAGTAAATAGCACTAAGTATATTTGTGTATATGCTTAAAATGATCACTTTTCCCAAAAGGAATCTTTCATTGATTTCAATAGTTATTAACTATTGGGTAACACAAATTATGGTGAAATTGTATTTTACATGGATTTCACCTAATTCTAGGTAAAATTTTAAATATACAATGAATTGATTTCAAATACTAAATGTACAACATTGAGGACAAATATTAATGTACAGCATGAATGGCCAGTAATAAGAGTGCATGAATTCTGCATTTATCCTCCATCACAGACACCACAATGGCCAGATTAGAGATCATCTTGGCCTGAGCAAATATAAAACAATACACAACTGAAAATCCAAGAATCAGGTAAACAGTTGCATTAGGCAGCCCCAGAGTTCCTAGTACGTTGGTTGACATCACTGAAAATGTGAAAACTATTGCATTTGAAGCAAGCACTATCATAAGTTATAACAATGAAAAATATGTGATCGGCAGGCACTCTTCTCCAGATGGTAGGCAATACTTCAAGCAACCTTTTTGTGGAAGGCAAAAAGCCATCTGCATATATGATAGTCATTGTGTGGACTATGGTGGCCTTTGTGGTCAAGGAAAATGTTAAAATGAAAGGGAAACAGAATATGGAGGAAAGTGTGGCCTGTGAGAGCCTGAGATATGAAAGGGAAACACAATTAAAATGAAATTGATAAATATGTTAAGTCCATTCTTTATTTCAATTTTATAATACTTTTATTCAATTTAGGTTAAATATTTCACATTTTGAAATCATGTACAACATTAGAGGACAAATTTTAATTGATCTTGGATACTGTAATCTGGCCATTGTGGTGTCTGTGAGGGAAGATAAATTTGGATTTCATTCACACTTGAATTAACCAGGATATTTCATCTATTTCAATTTTTATTAGTTAATGTTATTTCTTTTTTATTTAGGTTTTTCTGTCCTAGGGCTGGAATCTTTTCTCAGGTTTTTTTTTTATTACATTTTGTGGGTGTGCTAAGTTTTGAGTTTTTTAATAATGCATTTCGATTAACTGCAAAGTGCTGCAGATTTGTGGTGGATTTTCATCTTTGCTAAGGTGAAACATGGACAATAAGTGTGAATAGATTGTTAGAACAAATTTCCATTGGATTTTCTAATTTTAGGTTTATTTTTATTTGTCTAAAGGATATGTGGAGATTAAAAGAATTACTGTTTGGTTGTTGGAACCATTTCACCATTGCTAGCAGAGTTATTTATTTATTTATTAACCTGCTTTATTACAGCTAGAGCTTCACCTGGTGGTTTCTTCATGGGATTTGAACACCAAGGACTTACTATTCAGTAATTCTCTCTGCAGTTTGCATGGAGAGTTATTCCTGAAGCCTTGTCCGGAAGTTTTTGCAAAGGGTATGGGTCAGCTTGAGTTTGTTAATGGTTTTGTTAGATCTCTACTAACTCAATGGCTCTAGAATTAACATGACAGTGTGGATTGCAGAAATGGTAAATATGAGATATCTTCATTTGATATACGTTTATGCAGACAGGAAAAAAATAACACACATTAAGCAAAAGTCCAATCGAGTTAAACATTTGTCCTACAGATTTAAATAATCGTCCTTTATCCTATTTGTCCGCCAGTGCAACATCCACTAACTACCGCCGTCAAAGGAAGTCAAAAACCGCGTTACCGCTGAAGGATTTGGAGAGACCGCAGTGGCCGCGGCGACCAAGCACAAGATGCTAACCCACATTACTGCGGGGAGGGAGAAAGACAGTCACGGTGTGGCAGTAGGCGCACTGGCAGTCAACAAACGGTCCACCGCATTACCGCAGACGGTTAGCGAGGGAACCGCAGGACAGCGGTAACCGTGATCCGGCAGTTAACAAACGACCAGGCTTCAAGGAAGAACACCACGATACCGCCGACGGTTAGATTGATGACCACGGTATGGAGGTAACGATGATCCGGCGGTTAACCGCATTGTCGCAGCCATCATGCGGTTAGCGTGCGGTAACGAGGTAGACATAGATAACCGCCACCGTGAAACCGCCGACTGTGAAGAGCTTGACCACGGTAATGCGGGAGACTGTGGGAGAGACCGCCGCCAGGAGAGCGAAAGGCTGCGGTAGCCCGATGGACACTGCCAAACTATGATCAGGTGAGTCTGAGGGCGTGGGGGTGTAGTAAGGGCAGGAAACAGACGCAGGAGTGGAGTGAAACTCCAACACTCCCCCTTGAACATAACTCTTGCAATCTTTAACGCCCAGTCTGGTTCTTTGATAGATGAATTCATCTTTGCCTAGTGACTTGGTAAGTATGTCTGCCTGCTGCTCGTCCGACTTGCAAAACTCCAGAGTGATTTCTCCATTGTTGAATTGCTCTCGGATGAAATGAAACCTCGTATAAATGTGCTTACTCCGCTTGTGAAACACAGGATTCTTTGACAGAGCTATGGCTAAGTTGTTATCAAAAAAAAAAATTGTGGCATTTTTCTGCTCATTCTGAATCTCCTTCAATATTTGTCTCATCCACACTGCTTGGCAAGATGCGCTTGTGGCTACAACATATTCAGCTTCAGCTGAAGACAATGTGACAATAGGCTGTTTTTTTGAAGCCCAAGAAACAGCTCCTGTGCCAAAATTAAAAACATATCCTGACGTGCTTTTCTTGTCATCAACACTTCTAGCACAATCACTGTCTGTGTAGCCAACCAATTTAAATTTTGCTGATCTGGAGTACTGAATGCCAAAATGTTTTGTTCCATTGATATATCTCAATATTCTCTTTCCAGCCATCCAATGTGATTCTTTTGGTGCTTCCATGAATCTGGAGATTAAACTAATTGAAAACATTATATCTGGTCTTGTGGCTGTTAAATACATCAAACTCCCTACTAGCTGCTTGTACAAAGTTGAATTCACATGTGAACCTTTGTCTTCTTTGCTCAGTTTCAGACCAGTTATCATTGGAGTGGGTACTGACTTACAATTCATCATATTAAATCTCTTCAAAACATCATTGGCATACTTTGCTTGTGAAATAAAAATGCCATTTTCATTTTGTGTTACCTCAATGCCTAGAAAATACTTCATCAGACCTAAGTCTGTCATCTCAAACTCTTTCATCATTGTTGTTTTGAACAATTCAATTGACAGATTTCCAGTTAAGATTAAATCATCAGCATACAAACAAATAATTAAAATTTCACCATCTTCATTCACTTTAGTATACAATGTTGGTTCACTATTGCATCTGGTAAATCCATTTTGTGTAAAATAATTATCTATTCTGCTATACCAAGCTCTTGGGGCTTGTTTCAGACCATACAGTGCCTTCTTCAACTTATAAACTTTATCTTCTTGTCCCGATATCTCATATCCAGGTGGTTGTTCAATGTACACTTCTTCCTCTAGATAGCCATTGAGAAAAGCTGACTTCACATCCATGTGGTGAACTAACCAACTATTTTGTGTTGCTAAGGCTAATAACATTCTGCTTTCTCTACTTCCATCCCATGCTTCATCTTCAAAAAATCGAACATCCCTGTTGATTATAACCTTCTTCGTTGTTGTATTGAACAGTTTATATGCTTTGGATTCATCACTGTAACCAACAAAAATGCATTTCTCTCCTTTGTTATCAATTTTTCTTCTCAACTCATCAGGTACATGTGCATATGAAACACATCCAAAAAATCTCATGTGAGATACACTATGATTTTTACCAGTCCATGCTTCCTTAGGGATAATATTCATCACACTTTTTGTTGGGCATCTATTCATGATATATGTTGCACAAGATACAGCTTCAGCCCAAAACTCATTTGTTAAATGCTTGGCTTTCAACATACTTCTAGCCATCTCCATTATGGTTTTGTTTTTCCTCTCAGCTACCTCGTTCTATTGAGGCGTGTATCTTGTTGTGAACTGTTTATGTATTCCATGCTCTTTGCAGAAATTTAAAAATTCTCTTGATATGCATTCACCTCCTATATCTGTTCTCAGCACTTTGATAAAATTACCACTCTGTTTTTCAGCAAGAGATTTGAATTGACAAAAGAAATTAAACACTTCACTTTTTTGTTTTAGAAAATAGACCCATGTCTTCCTTGAATAATCATCTATGAAAGTCAGAAAATAATAACTACCACCTATTGAAGGTGTCTGCATTGGGCCACAGAAGTCTGAATGAACAATTTCTAATGGTGCTTTTGCTCTTGTTGATTTCCCTGATGGGAAAGACTCTCTATGTTGCTTTCCTAGTATGCAACCTTCACAAACTCTCGGGTTTTTCAATTAATGGAATTCCCTTTACCATACTCTTCCTATGAAGCAAATTCAGACCACTAAAATTTAAATGACCGAATCTTAAGTGCCAAAGCCAATTTTCATCTTTCACTTCTGCCTGAAAGACAGTCTGTGTCTCAGTTGACACCTTTTGTGCTTGTGCATAGTTTGTGCTTAAGGCTGGCTGAATTCTCAAAGGAAACATTCTATTGTTTGTCATATTGATTTTAGATATCAACTGGCTACTTGGGTATTTGTCTAAAATAGTGCACAGCCCATTTTTGAAAGTCACTCTATAACCCTTTTGAACTAACTGTCCTACACATCAAATTGTGTTTCAGACCTAGCACAAAATAAACATCTGAGATATATTTTTGCTCCCCCTGCTTGGTCAGAATATTAACATTCCCTTTTCCTTTAACTGAAACTTTGTTGTCATTACCCAAGGTGACATCTGACTTAATATTCTCATCTAGACTTGTAAACAACTCTAAATTCCCTGTCATATGATTACTACAGCTTGAGTCTAAAAACCAAACTTCTTTTTCACTAGCATGAGCTACATTATAGGCTAAAAATATTGTGCTTTTATCTGGTCTATGGTCTTGACTCTCTTTAGTAAAATTTGCATTTTGTCTACCCATATCATATTGCTTCTTCCTACACTCATTCATGTAATGTCCAAACATTTTACAATAATGGCATTGGATCTGAGATTTCTCATACCTTTGACCTTGAGGAAAATTCTGAGATGGGTTTTGGCTGCTGCTTCTTCCACTTGAACTTGACTGGTTATTTCTTCCACCTCTATTGAAGCCTTTTCCTCTTGCTCTCAAATTTGTTCTACCTCTACCTCTTCCTTGGTTAATTGAAGCTTGTGACTTGAATGCATGCTCCAATGACATATTTGTTGTTTTGCTGAGTCTGTGCTCATGAGAAATAAGTGAAGCATAAAGCTCATCAACTGAATATTGTGTGAGGTCCTTTGTCTCCTCTATAGTGACTGAAATTGACTCAAATCTTGTGAGTAAGCTTCTTAAAATCTTTTCTACAACTTTGACATCTTCTAGTGTCTGTCCATGTGTTCTCATCTGGTTTACCAGTCTCATTATCTAAGTAAAATATGAATCTACAGACTCGTTATCTTTCATAAACAGAGTCTCAAACTCTCTTCTCAGTATTTGAAATTTTGCAATTTTAACTTTGTCCATTCCTTGATATGCAATTTGTAAAATGTCCCATGCTTGCTTGGACTTGGTAGTGGCTAAAATTCTGGGGAAAATGCTTTCATGTACACCTTGTAGAATGAAAAAGTGTACCTTTGAATCCTTCTTCTTGTTATCTTTCAATAAATCTTTCTCTGCTTGAGTTAGAGCATTATATGTTGCTGCATCTACAGGCTCTAGAAACCCATTCTCTACAAACTCCCATAAATCTTGTGAACGGAACAATGCTCTCATTGTTATAGACCAGTAGTCATAATTCTTCCCATTTAGCTGTGGAATTTGGGGATTACTCAAGCTTGTGCTTGCTGCCATGATTTATAGACTCTCTACAAATGACCTTAGGCTTTGATACCACGTGAAGGATTAGGCAGAGAGCAGAAAAATAAATTTTATATTTTACTTATTCAAACATAGAACAACCATTGAAATTATTTGCTACTTCAGAGCAATCTTATATTAAACTTCTGTCTCTTCAAAATTACAAACACAACCATATATCAAAGTTTACGGCCACACCACATAAATACAATATTAATGGCAATTACAAATGCCAGCAAAAACTCGTCCAAATCACATTAAGCAAAAGTCCAATCGAGTTAAACATTCGTCCTACAGACTTAAATAATCGTCCTTTATCCTATTTGTCCACCAGCGCAACATCCACTAATTGTTACCGTCAAAGGAAGTTAAAAACCGCGTTACCACTAAAGGATTTGGAGAGGCCGCGGTGGCCGCGGTGACCAAGCACAAGATGCTAACCCGCATTACCGCGGTGAGGGAGAAAGACGGTCACGGTGTGGTGGTAGGTGCACTGGCAGTCAACAGACGGTCCACCGCAGTACCGCAGACGGTTAGCGAGGGAACCGTGGGACAATGGTAACCGTGATCCGGCGGTTAACAAACGACCAGGCTTCAAGGAAGAACATCACGATACCGCTGACAATTAGACTGATGACCGCAATATGGAGGTAACGGTGATCCAACAGTTAACCGCATTGCCACAGGCATCATGTGGTTAGCGTGCGGTAACGAGGTAGACATAAATAACCGCCACCGTGAAACCGCCGACTATGAAGAGCTCGACCGCGGTAATGCGGGAGACTGTGGGAGAGACCGCCATGAGACCGCCGTTAGGAGAGCGAAAAGCTACAGTAGCCCGATGGACATCGCCAAACCGTGATCAGGTGAGTCTGAGGGCACAGGGGCGCGGTAAGGGTAGGAAACAAACGCGGGAATGGAGTGAAACTCCAACAGAATTCAATATCGTTTAATGTAAACCATCACCATCTTTTCACAGTCAAGTAACCATTCAATATGACAATTTCAATTGTCAATTGAATCAAGTTAAGATTTCATAAATAGCTTCACCAGGCAACAAAACCATTAACATTCAAATAGAATTTCAATTCAATATTCAACTTTGAATCCATTACAATAGGAATTTTCTATTCCTCCAAGGCGTAGCCTCTATTAATTTTATCTTCAACCGGTTTCTTATCTGCACTGTGTGGTGTACAAACCATCTCCGATTCACTAATTCTACATATGCCATAACCATATGGCACACTCTTTTTATGTTTGCTCACCGTAATCTGCAATCTAAACATTCGTATATTCTTCCATCATCGGCCTGGGTTTCCCTTTTTACTTGTTAGTCTCTGTAATTTTGATGCGGCCTTCCTTCTTAAGCTGCGCAGCCTTTCACATCCTATGCATTTAAATTATGATTCTCCTTTACTCATTCGCTGTCTCTTCTTTCCTGAATGTGCCAATGATTAATCCCAATTCTTGCACAGCCTCCTCTCAAGTCTTCCACGCTGAGCCCCTTATCTTCCTTCTGCACGGTTCCCTTGTCTCATTAAAATCTGCCAATTTTTGAACTCCTGTTTCCTTTCATAATGTGTGGCTCTCCAACTCACCTTTTCTTCTCTCTCTGTCTTTTAAACTTCTTCACTTTTTCCGCCCCTCATTCCTTTCTGCATATTTTGTAATTAAATTCATGTTTTCTATTCCAATAGTGCGCCCTGCCTCTTCAATTCGTCCGTATTTTATCTTTCTCGATGGCTGTGTATGCTACTAAATCTCTTATCTTCTTCGGGTGATTTATGATTACAGTAAAATCAAAATTTATTTGATTTCATTATAAAATCTTCCCAACTAAAACTGAATTTGAATTTTATAATAAAACTTGAGATTACAAATTGCAGTATGACATTTTGTCAAATACAATTGATAATAATGTCACTCAATTTTGCTTCAAAATTGAAATGATTGAACTCTAGAATCAATCACAAATCAAAAAATGTAAAATCAATGCTGAATTGTTTTTGGGTGATGCGGATCACTTTTCGTCCGGGATGCTCCTGCATCATAAGTTCAAATAGTTATGTAGCATTTTCTGATTTCAAGGTGCATGCTATTCTCCACTGTCTATTCAATCCATCTGTGACTCTCAATCAGATTCACTGAGCCCCAAGCCAAGCAGCAAACAACAATTTTTGCTAGCTCAACTCAGTAAAACTTGTGAGTTAAGAACTCCTTTTCTACTTCACAAAAGATGGTATAAAAAATTTACACTCGCAAGGCCACTCGCATTTCACTCCTTACTTACCTCCACACTTCACGTTCTGCAAATCAGTGACTCTTTAAACCATACCTACACTGTTGCTATTCAAATGAGATATGTATATATATAAGTAAATGCTAATGGCCGTATACCTCAAGGAAAGTTTGGATATTTAATTTTCTTACACATGTGACTCTTTAGACTCTTTCCTTACATATGAAGTTTCTTCATTAATTTTTTTATTATTGGCATTGTTAAGTACCAAGTGTTTAGTATGCTTGTTTGACTGTGAGTTATCTAAGGTAAATTCACATGCAAGAATTTAATATTTATGCTGCTTGGTAAATTCACAGGACTGGTCATATCTCTATGTTGGGAAACGATGAGGCAATATAGTTTCCATGCAATAGGGTTTGCCATATATTACCACCAGTACAACACAGGTATTTGGTGTAGAGTTTAATAAAATAAAATTCTGAAAATTAAATGAAACTTCCTCAGAGAGTTAGTAAATTTAACTGATCAAAAAACAAGAAAACTAGAGAAGATAATCAAGAATCCACAGAAGAATGAGGAAACAGTGGAAGCAAACTGGGAACCGAGAGATAGGTCTACAGTCATCATCTCATATAAAATGAAATATTGTAGGCACGTGATCATGAAAAACACAAACCAGAAAAATCTAGATGTTGTCCAGAAGATAACCATAAAATAGACAATGAAATATTAATTTAAAATATGAAGGAAAGTGTAACCTTTTCTGATTCGAAGGTGCTTGCTATTCTTCACTTTCTATTCAAGCCATCTATGACTCTCAATCAGATTCACAGAGTCCCACGCCAAGTAGCAAACAACATTTTTTGCTGGCACAAATCAATAAAACTTGTGAGTTAAGAACTCCTTTTATACCTGACAAAAGATGGCATTAAAATTTACACTTGCAAGGTCGCTTGCCTTTCATTCCTTACTTGCCTTCCACACTTCACATTCTGCAAATCAGCGACTCTTTTGATTCATTGTGAAGTGCTGTAGATTTGTGGTGGATTGTCATCTTTGCTAAGGTGGAACATGGACAATAAGTGTGAATAGATTGTTACAACATATTTGCATTGGATTTTCTTTTTTTTTTTATCTATTTTTATTTGTCTAAAGGTTATGTGGAGAGTAACAGAATTGTAGTTTCGTTGTTGGAACTATTTCACCATACCTTACACAGTTATTTTTTTCATTTTTTTACTTTCTTTATTACATGTAGAGCTTCACTTAGTGGTTTCTTGATGGGATTTGAACACCAAGGACTTATTATTGAGTAACGCTCTCTGCAGTTTGCATGGAAAGTTATTCCTGAAGCTTTGTCCAGAAGCTTTTGCAAAGGCCATAGGTAATTATTGTACTTCAGCTTGAGTTTGTTAATAGTTTTATTAGATCTCTACTCACTCAAAGAACTATAGAATTAACATGATAGTGCGGGTTGCAGAAATGCTAAAGATGAGATATCTTCATTTGATATGAGTCTAAACAGTTATGTTTCCTTTTCTTATTACAAGGTGCATGCTATTCTCCACTTTCTATTCAATCCATCTGGCTCTCAATCAGATTCACAGAGCCCCAAGACAAACAGCAAACAACAATTTTTGCCAGCTCATATTAGTAAAACTTGTGAGTTACAAACTCCTTTTCTACTTCAAAAATGATGGTATAAAAAATTTACAATTGCAAAGCTGCTCACCTTTCATTCATTCATGCCTTCCAAACTCTATATTTGCAAATCAGTACTAAATGCTGTCAAGCTCCCACTTGACTATTCCCATGCACTGCATTTAGAGAGAGGAGAGGAATTGCAGACAGTCTGCAATTCATGGAGGACTATAAGGATAACCAATACGCCAGAAAGACTGCCTACATCTCACATGTAAAGGAGCAATAGTTAAATAGCTTGTAAATACAAAGGAAACATTAAGCAATCTGGGATTCCTACCTACTACTCAAGACAAGATGAATTCTTTGACTACCAAACTTAATTTTGATGGTGCATCCAAGGGAAACCCGGAGAAATCAAGAGTTGGTGTAGTCATCAAAGATCACAATTGTAGGGTACTTATTGTAGCTCTCAAGAAAATTATTAATGACACAAAAAATATTGCAAAGGCTAGTGATTTACCTATTGGTTTGGAATTGGCTATAAAGAAGAGCATCATGACTTTACAAATCGGAAAAGATTCTGTGATAATTATTAATATTTTATCACATAAAATCTCAACAAACTAAAAACTGATATGTCTATATATATATATATATCAACAAGCCTTTTTTAAAAATCAACAATAATTTGAATCCAGTCATTGCTACAAAGAGGCAAATTCACTGATAGATAAATTGGATAACTTTGCTACAGATCATCATTTTCAATTCCTTGAGTTGGATCAGGGAAAATTAGATCAAATTTTATAAAATAGATAATGTGCATATTCTATTTGCAACATTCAGTATATAGAGATAGGAATAGTATTTAAGTTTACACCATTTAGATAGTACGCACTTGTGGCAGATAATATCCAATGTCAGTTTTTTTGATGAAGAACAAAATGTCAGATTTTTATGGTGAATAAATTGTCTTTATCGCCTCATTT
The DNA here is from genome assembly GCA_007115665.2 of Sequoiadendron giganteum. Lineage (NCBI taxonomy): Eukaryota > Viridiplantae > Streptophyta > Pinopsida > Cupressales > Cupressaceae > Sequoiadendron > Sequoiadendron giganteum. Next base: position 188,151,464 of record CM021100.1, on the reverse strand, counting down.
GCTCACATGGAGTAAGAAGCCAAAAGTTTCCAAGGAGTATTAATGCGATCAGTTAAGCATACAGAGTCTCATCTGGCAGCCTTGAAGCTCTCCTGGCAGTACGCATAATATTAACAAGTGACGCAAGCATCGAGTTCCTACCGGAGAGCGTGATGCATTTTGATTTAGAGGAGAAAGCAGATAAAAAAGTAGTGACCATTCTTATCATGCAATTAATATATTCGTGTGAAAGGGTGCAAAAATCTTGTTTCAAGCTCAAGAATCTAATTACTCTAAATTCCATGGGATCTATTTTTACTCTAGTACTATGAATTTCATGAGAGCAACATTTGAAATTAAGGTTGAATATAATGTATGAACTATGAACCACCATGCTCAAATTACAAAAGGAAGGGGGCATACAAAAATGATAATTTGAAAGTTAATATTTTAGAACAAACAAATTGATTCAATGCTTTTGAAAATCCTACTTAATCAGAAGACAATTACAGAGGCCAACTTTGACCAAGAGTGCTAAATGTCTTGAACAATGTTTGCAGCCTAAATTGTTAGATGGTTCAGAGCTCACCATGGGTGTGACAATGACAAGGAGCAGGTATGATACTGAAGATTTTCATCTATAATGCTTGTCAGAATTCAACTCATATCCACATTTGCAGGATGATATATAAAATCTGGAAACTTTTTTGTAATTACTTTGTTGACATGCTTCATATATCCGTATAAAATAAATACATAGGTTTACTGAAGAGTCCTAGAAAATTAGTATGTAGTATGAGGCAACATTTATACCCACCCAATTTAGAGTTGTTTTGTTTATTTGAAATAGGGACAACTTCAATCCATGTCAATGCAAAACAAAGAATATACATCGTATATACAACCAGAGCATTAATCTAAACAGGGAAGAATAAGTGTGTAAAATGATAGCTAAGCTTCATACTCTTATTGTTCGTATTGTAGGTTAGTACTCTGATTGTAGACCTTGATAATCATAATACAAGCTTATTGAGTGAATATGATTCAAAGCCCACACTGAATTTCTATAGAAAAAATACAAAGAATAAGGGTATGACATTAGCATATCTTTTCAAGGGAAGTCATAATTTTAAAAATTTAAAGTATTGCTTTTGGTCAATAACACGTACGTAGCTACTTAAGTGGATAAAGAAATTGCCAATAAGGAGTTCAATTTAGATTTGGATCTTGAAAATGGATCCATTTAAATCATGATTTATACATGGAGTTAATATTAATTGTGATTTGGGTAGAATTCCATAATTAATATGAGAACCCAAATAATCAAAGGCAGAGAGAGAGCAAGTTTGACTTTTTAGTTGAATGGTACACTGATATATACATGTATAGTCTCAGTTTTTAGCATATATGATATAAGTATATCCAGTGCAAGCACAAAACCATGTATTTGGCTCCTCTCAAATAACTACAACCACAATTATAAGGACCATGAGTAGAATACAATATACAATTAAAAATTAAAGATATAAATAAATATTTTGAGTTTGAAATACTGGCATTTATAACATTAATTTTCCACAAAGACCCCTTCCCATGTACACATGGGCTTGGATAACAAATAGATAAATAGTGATATCATCAAATGCACTAAAGTAGTATGCATGATAGTTCATCGAGCTGATTATTTTCCAAGATGGGAGGTAGACATTGTGTTTTGTTAACAACTTTTTAAGTGTTATATGCAAAGAATCCCTTTATGTTATTCACTTGGCGATGCCTTTGATAAAACAATAAGACTATGAGTAGGCTCAATTGCAGTTGGCTAATAAATTCATAGGTAGTTTCAGTTGGGTCTCCTACCCAAATGTATATTGACACATTAAACGCTCTATAATGTAGGTTAGATTTTACATTCTGTCACAACACAAGCTTCATCAATTAAGCAGCAACAAGGATACATCTATGCTTCACTTGAACTTTGAATAGCTGTCCAAATGTCTCAGGTCTCTTCTTGATCTTTACAATGCCAATATAAAGAGCTCTTCTAAAACTGGATGTGAAGCAGAATTCTATTCTTACTATGTTCTTGTGAATATGAAATCACATAGTTTAATACAGGTATAGTTCCTGGTTCTATTGTCTAAAGTCAAAAGTTTCTTAACTGGTTTTTTAATACAATTTATACGCTTGCCATGAATATCCAGAAATAGCTGCAAACTCCTATTATAGCCAGCATTATGAGATTCTTAACTCCCTAGAATAGCAGGGGTATTGACTTGCTATGTGGTTTCAGACTGTAAGACCAACATTACTGAAGTCAAAAGAGATGAAATTAAAATCAGCGAAAAAGCTAAATGGAATGTCAAAAAAATTGGAAGCTAGTAATGCTAGAGGCATTCACTAATTTGTGGATCACCTATTCACCTGTTCATGGTTCACATCTGCTTTGAATGAGCGAAAATGTTTGATTATGTAGTGAAGTTGAAAAATGAATTAAAAATAAATAACAAGAATTTATAAGGAAGAAAACAGAGTTTTTTCAAGAACTACCAAAAAACTATGTTTTATTTGCATGGGGTGAGGAATGTTTCCCAATTTTGGCAGCATTTACTCTCATTTCCTCTCACATCTTTCATGAAATGAAGGAAAAAACTCAGACATCGTATCAGACCCTCTAAACCAAGCATAATGTGATGCCATAAAACCTCCAAACTTAAAAAGAAAATCCATAAAGACAATACATTGCACCCATTGCCATAAATTGAAAATAGAGATTTCTATACCAGAACTCAACCACTAGCGAGGCATTAATGTCTTCATTAATTTGCAGAGACCAATTATCTCTTATCATAAATAAAGTACACAAATTTATTTACATGTGGCCCTCATAACAAGTGCTTGGCCCATAATGAAGATCAAAAATATACACACCATAAAAGTAGAGTTTGTAGTCGTGAACATATAAGCACAAAAACCAATTATCTCTACTCATAAACAAAGTACACAAATCTATTTACATGTGTCCCTTATAACAATTTCTTGGCCCATAATGAAGATTAAAAAGATACACACCATAAAAGCAGAGTTTGTAGTCCCAAACATATAAACCCATTTGTAAAGTGGACCAAGATTTGGGTGTACTAAAGCTTTTTACAGCTTTCCAATGAACGTAACGGAGATACTCCCATCCGCTAACTCTACGTGATTGTTGTAGCTTTGAATCTTACAAAATTCCACCATCTTATGACTTGTTATATAGTAACACTACCTTGAGAATAAGCAAAACTAGCAGAAAAGGAAAAAAATTGAAACTAGAAATTGTCATATTTTGAAACCCTACAAAATATTGATGATGATAAGATCATGTTTTGGACAGACACAAACAAAGTCTTCAAAATTCCTTGCATAAAAATCAAAATTAGGGATTTGTTTGCAAGTTTTTTAATTAGAACCCTAAAAACTTCCATGTAAATTAAGCAAAAGAATGGAGACAAAGACAAAACACAAATTAAGTAAAAAAAAAAAAGCCCACCTCAAGAAAGATGTCGCTCCAACAAAGATTTCCAAAGTAAGAGTAAGAGTAACTGAGCAGCCAAAGCTTGAAGTTTATATGAACATAAACAAAGAATTTACCTTCCTATCTAAACCACCAAAAAGATATCGGTGAAAGGGAAAGATGATTCCCCTTTATTAGGCCCCTAGGGTTTTTCACCTAGGAGTGCTTGTGAGAAGAATGGACTCTCTTTCACCTAATGATATGCTTTGTTTGGTGATTGCATTCAAAGAGGGTTGAGGATTGATTAAGGTTGTGTTGTGTGTGGGAAATGTGGCTAAATGCTGAAATGAAATGAAACTATCTAAACTATGAAATGTAAACAAAAGCAAATGTAAACTATGTGCAAACTAAACTAAATGCCCTAAATGTATGCAAAACTGGAAAGAAACTGGAAAGTACAGAGATTGTGCACCTAGGAATGGAAAGTTGTAGAAGAGGAGCACTAGAATATTCTGGAATATGCTAGAAATTTGCACAGGGACACATATGCCAGAATGGGCGACCTAGTCCTTCTCCCTAGAAACTGGGCCAAAGTAGATTTTTGCTAAAAGGGTATCTAGAAATGTCAAAACCCTTTTTCAGGCTTGGTACAAGGACAAGGTCGCCAATAATGGTGACCTAGTCCTCCCGGTACTTTCAGTAGCTGCAAAGCTTGATTGTGTGGGTCCCTACTTGCACTTTCCTTTTTCGTAGATGCGCGTGTTTAAATCTTCAGAAAATGACCTGCAAGTTGTCCTTTTGCTCCACCTAGGATTTGATGTAGATGGGTTGATGTGAATGGAATGATGGCACCCCTTTCAACACTTTATTCCTTGCCACGTCTGCATACAACTTGCAAAGCACACATGCAAAGACAAAGAAAATGTTAGGGTTAGAGACTAGGGGTTTGCCTTAGTCAAACCCCATTGATGGTAATCAAACCAAAATGATAATATAAATGAAAAGAAAGATGATTGAATGATAAACCAATGTAAATTCTCACCAAATCCTTTGTTGAAGATTTCTGCAGCATGCAAGAACCGACTCCAATGGAGGTTGCTTGAGGTGCTTAGTGCTCAAATGCTTGCTTGTGAAGATTGAGTGCTTGAGTGCTTGTGAAGATGAAATGTTGTTGGGGGGGATCAAAATGAGGATGAAAACCCTTACTTATACAAGCTAAACCCTAATTTTCTTGAAAATGCAACATGATAGGCCAACCCTAGGGTTTTGGAGGCAAATTCCCGTTAGGTTTTTTTTTCAATTTTGAAATTTATGTCAAAAGGGACTAGGTCACCCGAGGTGGCGACCTAGTCCACTTGGACAATTTCAAGTGGTGTCGGGAATTAAGTGGTGTTTAATAATGTTTATCAATTTTGCCTCCCGAAACACACTTAAGTCGAGCCTAAAAGTACATTAAGGGGAAAAATTAACATTAAAAAGGGTTGAATTAGTGGTGAAAAGCCTAGAAAAGTGTGAGGGTCTATTACAACACCTTACAACACTTTAGACTAAGGCTTGGAAAGGGTTAATTTAGGTGAATTATAGTAGAAAAGTCCTAGAAAAGTGAGGAAATGTGTTACAACACTTCACAACACCCTTGTAAAACTTTGTTGGGTTGTTTGTTGATTTGCAAGCATTCAAGCCTAGTTTGAATGTGTTGGCCACATTACAACATCATATCTAAGCAAAACAAGGCCAAAATCCAAGGGAAAAGACCCAAATGAGTGAAAAAGTGTCAAAGGCTACACTTTTTGGCAACACATTTAGCCCCCACTTTAGTGAGAGGATGAACTTGCTTCAAACTCACACTAAAGTAGCAAAGTCATGCATGTCGAGAGGGATCCAATGTATTCATGCTAGTAAGATCAGATGACATCAATCAAGAGGGGTGATCAAGCCCCCAGGATCAAGATCCCATGGCAAACCAAACATAAGCACAAAAGATCACACAAGAAAGTGATGTGAAAAAGGTTGGAGAGAGGGAAAGTCAGATCAAGCTTCGACCGTTTGTCCAACTATTTATGGATCAAATCTAGGTTGTTTGTTCGAAAGGAAAGGTGTACTCACTCTAGGTCAACAATACTTTTGGTTGTCCGCTGGGTGAGAATGCCAAAAAGGGTGAGAAAACATACACTCAGTTGGTATGCACTCACACACGTGCAAAGATGGCTATGGGGAAAGTTGTGCCACTAGTTGAGCTTCCCACTCAACCAAACCAAAGTTATACCTCCTGAAAACTTTGATAAGGCACCACAAAAGACAAGGGACCACAGGCATGCAAGATGTGTTATGCAAGGTGGCCAGGAATACTAAAATGTAAGGAAATTCCACATGTAAAAATGCAAAAGGGATGTTCGAAGGAGTCTTGTTTTGTTCATGCAAGGTCTTTTACTTAGGGTACATTGTGTCTAATGTCTCCAAGAGAGGACTAATCAAAGAATAGAAAATTCAAAACTTAGGGGATGCAGTGTGTCGCATCAGGCTGCTAAGAGGAATGTAATATGCTTGGATAGTTCACTTTCATGAAGGGCATTACACCCAATGCCATCCACAAAGTGAAAAACACATCGTGTGAAGTAATAAGCCTCTACACTAAGAACCAAGAAAAATGCAAAAGGAAATAGTTCGAGTGTATGTCCCCACTTTAAAGGAATTGCTACACAACATACTATGAAAAATTGCTTTAAAGTAAAAGAAGGTATGAGAAGGTAAGTATGTCACATGCGAGCCAACTTAAGACATTTTTTCCACATCCCAAGCTTTCTCTTATTTGTTCATGAAAGGTTAACGATTAGTCAAAAGAGGCAACGATAAGTGACATACAAGGACAAGGCTAATGAACCCCTTGCCCCCACTTAGTGTAGGACAAAGGTGAGCCAAATAGGATGAAAGTATGTTTCAGTGAGAGGGATTAGGTGCCCCACAGGAGGGAGAGCGCCAAGCTCTATGGGATGTTTAAAGTTTGAAGAAAATGGAGAGAAGGGAGGTAACCCTAAATCTTGCTTGAAAGAGTATGATATGTCAGTTGGTGTTATGTGGACATTGCATCCATGTGTAGGAGGGTGATGGTGGCGAATACCATAACAATATTCCAAGTTAAATGAAGGGGTTATGTGCTTTTGAGAAGGATTGGTTTTTGTACAAGAACACCAATCCTTTTTAGTGTTATGTGTTGTTCCTTCATGATGGATGGGAGTTATATAGCCCCCATCACCACCATGGGGTAATGTTGTTGATGTAGAACCAAGTTGAGCATATAAAAAATAGGGTTGTTTTGGTTTAGGTTGTGAGGTTTCACACTCTCCATTAAAGGGAGGCGTAAGACCCCAATCGTTACTAGAACTTGTATTTGAAAATGAATTATTTGTATAGGATTCTTTGAACCAAGAGGGTGAGATTTTGGAAATTTTATTGAAAGGAGATGTAGAATCTAACGACCCCCAATTATCACGAAAGAGTTTTGTTGTAGGTGAAGGATTAGCATCAACTTGTATAAGTTTGGATCTAGAAATGAAAGTATTAGATGAGTTGGAAATGTTGTGATTAGTTGGTTCATAGCTTCATTCATCTGCATCAACCGTGTATATCTTGTTATTGTGCTCAAAATTCATTGTATGGTGAAGGATATATGGGGCTCCTTTCATAGAATGAATCCATGGTCTCCCTAGGAGAAGATTGTATGGAAGGGGTCCTTGCATGATATGGATAGAAGTAGGCAACACTATTGGTCCGACTTCGATAGGTAATGTGATCATCCCTAGTCATTGCCTATTAACATTGTCAAAGCCTTGAATATGAACATCATTAAGTTGAATGAGCTTTTTGTCCATGCCAAGTGTGTTTAGGAGGTTATGCTACAAATATTAATTTATGTTCCATTGTCTATGAGAGTGTGCCTGACTAGAGTTTCATTAATAATCACCTTTATTATCAAGGGATCATTCTTGTGTTGAATCTCAAGTGAGGGTAATTCATGTTTAGAGAATGTGATTTCAGATTGGGTTACTTGCATGGGATGAGAGGAGGATATGACATTATTCGATTTGATGTAAGATTGGATCTCCTCCATCTGTATTTGCAACATTTTGTGAAATAGAAATTTGATTGTAGGTGAAAGTTGAATAAGTTGTCATACAAATATATTAGTAGGAGTCTTTTTAAGGTCCTCAACACTAGGGACTCTAAGTTGAGAAAAGGGTAAGGGCATAGGAGTGATGTGTGATCCCCTATATGTTTGAGTCATTAAGTTACAACTTAGTGGCTGCAAAACATTGTTATGGTTAGATTGCATCATGGATTTCAAGATATCTCTTAGTTTTTTGTGTGATTCACTAGTGGGAGGGGACTTAGGAAGCTCACCAATTAAAGGAGATCCCACTTGTGTGGTCATAACCTCAAGAATCTTGTCTTTATTTGCATGACTTTTTAGTGAATGGGATTCAAATGTCACTTGATTATCTTCTCCTAGGGAAGGTTTAGTGTTTGAAGGATAGGTGTCAAGGTTCACACATTCTTGCACCATGATAGTCTCCTTAGGAGGAGAGTTTTCAGCAGAATTACAAACTAAAAGTTGTTCACATTCAAAGGTTGGTTCTTCTAAAGGGACTCCATTGCAAGTAGGAGAATGATCAATGGTGCAATTTTCATGCTTAATAAGGGGTTCCCTAGGAGAAGGGGGGAAACTATGATACTCATGACATTCATTGATTGTATTTTCTAGCTACAAAGTATCTCCTTCACAATGAGGAGAGATACTAGGAGAAGGATAAAGGTTATGGTCATGATCCCTTATGATTGTGTTGGCATGTTTGTGAAGAAAGGTAAGAGGAGAGAAACAACTAGGATTCTCAGAACTCTCATTAATTGGTTCTTCTGACACCAAAATCTCTGCATCACCAAGAGGAGAGAGATTAGGGGAAGATCTAATATGATTGTTTGGATTATCCAAGGTTGTATTCTCTATCACTGAAATTCTCTCATAGGGAGAAGGTAGGGAAGGTTTCTTAGCATATCTAGATTTGTACGATACTATCATTTATTGAACAAAAATGACAAATACATGTAACCATTTTATGCAATGTTTCAGCAATATGAACAATGTAGATACAAATATACAAAACATTTTTATCCAATGTATGCTAAGTTTTAAGAATGTTAACAATGTATATGAAAGAATGAAAAGTACTTTTAGAAAAATTATGCATAGTTGAATGAATGTAAAAATTGTATAAGCAAAAGTGAAAAGTACTTTTATCAATGTTAAGCACAATTTCAAAAATGTAATCATTTTCAGATCTAATGAGGAAGGTATATCAAGAATGACTACCCTAAAGTGAGGATATTGAGTTAGAATCATAAAACCTATGTTTCTGAAACTTTCCAGACTTATAGTATATGATACTAGGAGGCTAAGAAAGCACATAAATAAGGTTTCTGATGCTGTAACAGGAAGTGAAAAATGTGAACTAGGACTAGGTCGCCTAAAATGGTGATCTAGTCCCAATAGGGATTTTTTTTTCAAATTTTCTAAAAAAATTCAGTGGTTTTGATGTGTCTCAGGCTGTATGATGTATTCCTAAGGTGAAAATGCAGAATTCTAGAAATTTTCAATGAAAATATATATGAAAAAATGCAAGCTAACATGAGCTTTTCACTAATGCATTATTTTATAAACCCTAGGATGCAAACAATACAAAATTCTAATGCAATGCAAGCTTTTTCCTAAGATGTAACTGTAAAATTAGAAGATTAACAAGTGTTGTACAATCAGGTTCACCAAAATGAATCACTAAAAAGATATATGTGAAAAGGGAAAGAGGATTCCCCTTTACTAGGCCCCTAGGGTTTTTCACCTAGGAGCACTTGTGAGAAGAATGAACTCCCTTTCACCTAATGATATGCTCTTTTTGGTGATTGCATTCAAAGGGGGTTGAGGGTTGATTAAGGTTGTGTTGTGTGTGAGAAGTGTGGCTAAATGCTGAAATGAAATGAAACTAACTAAACTATGAAATGTTTAAACAAAACCAAATGTAAACTATGTGCAAACTAAACTAAATGCCCTAAATGTATGCGAAACTGGAAAGTATAGAGATTGTGCACTTGGGAATGGAAATTTGCAAAAGAGGAGCATTGGAATATTCTGGAATATGCTAGAAATCTGCAAAGGGACACTTATGCTAGAATAGGCGACCTAGTCCTTCTCCCGAGAAACTGGGCCAGAGTGGGTTTCTGCTAAAAGGGTATCCAAAAATGTCAAAACCCTTTTTTAGGCCTAGTACAGAGACAAGGTCACCAATGATGGCGACCTAGTCCTGGTACTTTCAGGAGCTACGAAGTTTGATTTTGTGGATCCTCACTTGCACTTTCCTTTTTTGTAGATGCTCATGTCTTAATCTTCAGAAAATGACCTGCAAGTTGTCCTTTTGCTCCACCTAGGGTTTGATGTGAATGGAATGATGACACCCTTTTCAACACTTTATTCCTTGTCAAGTCTGTATACAACCTGTAAAGCACACATGCAAAGACAAAGAAAATGTTAGGGTTAGAGATTATGGGTTTGCCTCAGTCAAACCCCATTAATGGTAATCAAACCCAAATGATAATAGAAATGAAAGGAAAGATTATTGAATGATAAACCAATGTAAATGCTCACCAAATCCTTTGTTGAAGATTTATGCAGCATGCAAGAACCAACTCCAATGGAGGTTGCTTGAGGTGCTTAGTGCTCAAATGCTTGCTTGTGAAGATTGAGTACTTGAGTGCTTATGAAGATGAAATGATGTTAGGGGGGGTCAAAATGAGGATGAAAACCCTTACTTATACAAGCTAAACCCTAATTTCCTGAAAATGCAACATGATAGGTCAACCCTAGGGTTTTGGAGGAAAATTCCTATTAGGTTTTTGTTTTAATTTTGAAATTTATGTCAAAAGGGACTAGATCGCCCAAGGCGGCGACCTATTCCACTTGGACAGCTCTCGCCGGAATGAACAGGTTCCAACAACTGTTTATTATCCTGCTCACAAAGCCCTACTATTCTAAGGGGAGTTCTTTTACTTTATGATACCATTGGGAATTGATTGGCACCCAACGGTACCCGACCATTAGCTAGTTGTCGAATACCTCATTTTGGTGGTCGGGAATTAAGTGGTGTTTAATAATGTTTATCAGTTTTGCCTCCTGAAACACACTTAAGTCAGGCCTAAAAGTACATTAAGGGGTAAAATTAACATTGAAAAGGCTTGAATTAGTGGTGACAAGCCTAGAAAAGTGTGAGGGTCTATTACAAAACCTTACAACACTTTAGACTAAGGCTCGGAAAGGGGTAATTTAGGTGAATTATAGTAGAAAATTCCTAGAAAAGTGAGGAAATGTGTTACAACACTTCACAACACCCTTGTAAAACTTTGTTGGGTTTTTTGTTGATTTGCAAGCATTCGAGCCTAATGTGAATGTGTTGGCCACATTACAACATCAGATCTAAGAAAAACAAGGCCAAAATCCAAGGGAAAAGGCCCAAATGAGTGAAAAAGTATCAAAGGCTACAGTTTTTGGTGACACACTATCTAATGCATTAATCGATATTAAGCAAAGCACAATGAGCACGCATAGCCATCCAATGTTCCAACAGCTTCTCCTCGAACCCGGTGGCATTTAATGCATTAACTATGTATTGAGTGATTATGTACCCCCAACTGCCAATTTTTATCTATGATTTTTTTATCTATCAATGTCATCCTATTTTCTTAATTTTCTTAAAGAAAAATGAATTATAGAGCTACTCAGACAAATAGAAAAAGAGATAAATGACAATTTTTAAATATAAAAATAAGTTTTAAAATTCATACTATACAAATAGAAAGTAATATGTTTAAATAATAAAATGTGATTGGCCAATGCAACATAGTGAATGCATATTGAATGATTGCAATAGTAACCTACCTATCGGTAGGAACTAATTAAAATTAACCATATTTATTATTGTCTTTGTTTTTGTAGTATAGGTGGCTAAACGTTTACAGTGTAATCCTTCACTACCCACACACTTCTATTTTCTTTGTTGTTATGGAAATTGTGTTGCAATCTATGTAGGAACTAAAATAAATCTCATTCATTTATTTTTCTATGTACTCCCCATTTCCAATGTCTATATGAGCTTGCAAGTGCCAATTCATACTCATTCATTCTTTGGTTTCTTTAAGCTTTCATGGTATCTACTCCCACAAAATGCTCAACAATAGGATTTTCTTAAGGAAAGAACCAACTCAGAAGGAGCCCATCACAGTTGGCCCCTATAATAAGGAAAAATTGAATGTTGTCTTCAAATTCAACTACATTACAAGGTGGAATTGGCTATCCATTAGGTGATCAATTTTGACTTCCTAATGATCCCCTATGTTTTTACTCATATTAAGAAATTGAACCTACTTTTCTCTCCAATGCCATGGAAATTTTGAATTGGATAGCAAGGTTTCATCTTCTATGTCACAAATTTGTTTGGGATATAGTATTAAGTGATGCTCAACTTTTGAATGCAATTGATCACTATGATTACACTGGCGGTATTTATCCCCTTGGATGCATCTTCTCTGCTACCATGCTAGCCTCTTTTTCTAGGGGTTCAATTGTGTCCAAAATGCATCTACACAAGGCTTACTCAAAAATTTCAGCCTCTTTATAATTTTTTCTTTGGACTCCCACTCTCACCTATTCAACCAAGAGAAGGTTGAAAAGATCAAATTAAATTTCAATGCAATTTGCTTCTTATTAAATCATTGTCCTCCAGCTCTAATCAAAGATGCAAGGATTATTAAGGTCCTCCAGTTAAAGTGTCTTGAGGAATCACACAACCCCACCCCTATTCAAAATTCTAAAGAACATACTTCCAATGAACATGATAGTAACAGTGGACATGATAGCAACTAAGTCTGGGGATTGTCTCTTTTGAAATGATATATTATAGTTTTGAGTCTATGATTGTATGATTTTTCCTTCATGGATACTCTTGTAAAGGACTTGATAGATTGCTGGTAACATTTTTTGGTTTCTAGCTCATAATGTCCCTCCTTTTATTATATTAATAATATTATAAGTGTTATACAACTAAAAATGCTTCCATCTGATGACATACTCTCCATCTTTCTTTAGTTCCTTTCTCTACTATTCTTCATTTACTCAAGGGAAAAATGAAATATACTCACCCACATATCCCTATTTATTTGACCACAATCCCTAATTTTTCACACCCTTCTAGCTTGTTGCACCCCATTTGACTATATTTTATTATTTTTCCTTTGTTTTTTTTTTTTTTCCGTTGATCCTCATTTTTCATCCTCTATCTAATTTTTCACTTGATTTCTTCTTTCAAGTGGTCACTCATGCTACTTTTTCCTACCAATCTATTGAGGGGCATCATTCATCCACCTTAGTAATCTTATTTTTTCCAACTAACTATGGCATAATATCTCGCCCTCTTCATTCCAAAAAAAAATATTTTTTATTTTTCTTTGAAACAACATTTCTTTTGCCAAATCATAGTGTTGTCTCAAAGAGAGGTGAAATGCAAACACTAAATATTATTAATCATCCACTCATTAAAATAATTAATCTTATCTTACTTAATCTACTTCATTAAAATAAAATTAACTAAATGATATTTATTATTTAATTGATTTTAAAATAAATAAATAAATCGAATATTCAAATATATAAATGGGTAAGTATAAGAAGTTCTAGGTCCACTTTTTAGCCAAGAAGTTGGGTCCACTTTTTGACCGAAAAGTCGAAGTATTTTCTTAGAAATTAAAGTTTGTCATACTTGGAGTAAAAATTTGGAGTCACACATATAATCTTAAGAAATTCTAGCAATATAAAATGTATAATTTTGAGTCTATTTTTCAATTATATTATTTATTCTAATAATCACATCATACAATTTAATTCTATATAGAATATAGAAAAATCATTTTTTAAAGTCACATTTTTAGAACCATAACATGTGTGTACAACAAGTGTAATCTGATCTAAATAAATGTATTTTTATAATTATTTTTAGGGAAAGATGTGTGGGTAAGTGCAAAAAAATGGGAGGCCAAAAAGTGGCCAATTCACTTTTTCACCTTGAAATAGCAAAAATATGAGCGCGTTATAGTAAAACATGCACATGTTATGGGTTGGTAGTGACCGAGCCTAGGCTCAATCATTACCAAGCCAAAATGTGAGCATGTTATAATGTGAGCTTGTTATAACATGAGCACCTTATAACGCGCTTGCGTTATGGTTTAAATTTAAAAAATGCACGTTATTTTGAACTCAAAAAAACATTGCCAAAATGTGAGCATGTTATAACATGCTTGCATTTTGTGAATGCATTAACAAAACATGAGCACGTTATAACTTGCTCGCATTCTAGTCTATATTGAATTGTTTTCTTCTCTTTTTTTCTCTCTTTCTTCTTGTTATATTTAGGGAAACTATATACATGAAATAAACATTTACATATGGACATTTACATTCTTATACTCTAAGTTATATTTCATGTATATAGCTTCAGGATGTTTGAGAGTGGTTTCAAATCTCTAGGAGTTATAATTAAAATTCTAGTTTTTGGAAGATCTTACAAATTTTTAGATAGCCAATTTTCAGTAATCAACATGCTAAATTTTAGTAATTAGGAGGTAAAATTTCAGTAATCAACAAGTTGTGTAATATTTTTATCTCTCTATCTCACTCATTGTTTATCCCTTATGCTCTAGACCTCTCTCACACTCTCTCCTTCCCTCTTTACTTCTATCTATCTTACATCTCTCTTCCTTCATCGTACCCACCTTCCCTCTCTACTTCACTCTATCTAACCTATCCCTCTCTACCTCTCTCCCTTCCTCCCTCCTCTCTCTCTCAATATATTGACCTTCCTCCTTCCCTCTCTCTCTCTCTCTCTCTTCCTTCATCTCAAGCACCTCTCTCTACATCTCTTTATCTAACCTATAACTCTCTATGTATCTCTCACCCTCTTAATATCTCCACCTTCCTCCTTCCCACTTTTTCTTATTCTCTCTATTGCACTTCTCTCCCCCTGTCACTCCCTCATTCCCTCTCTACTTCTCTCCATCTCTTTGCCTCCCTCTTCTCTCTCTCCCTCCCTACCTCTTCCTCTATCTATCCACTTCTTCCTCCCTCCTCCCCCATCTTTATCTCTCCTTCCCTATATACTTCTCTCTATCTCTCTCTCCATCTCTACCTCCCTCTCCCTCATTCCCCCCTCTCCCTCTCCCTCCCTCTCTCCCTCTCTCTCAATATCCTCTCTCTCTCTCTCACTATCTCCTTCCCTCTTTACTCTATATCGAGTACCATTCTCCTCTCTCTGTCCCATCTCTCTCTCTCTCTCTCTCTCTCTCTCTCCTTTCCTCTCTACTCTCTATTGAGCACCATTATCCTCTCTATCTCAATCTCTCCACCTTCCTCCTTTGGTCTCTACTTCTCACTATTACCTCTCTCTCCTTCCATCTTCACTTCTCCCCCCTCTCTCTCTCCCTTTCACCCTCTCTCTCAACATCCAAAACCCTATAAAAATTATCATAAATCATAATCCCTATACACTAAACCCTACACCCTCAACCCTCATCCCTATACCCTATACCCTCAACCTTCTAACCTAAACCCTGTTGGAAAAGGTGCCTCGGATTTACTGGCTTGATCAACTGCTTGCAACAGTTGTGTTTGTTTCTCTATCGGCCTGACAGTTCTTTATCGGTGGGACCTTGTTCTCAGTCCCATCAATGGACTGATGAAATCTATTTAGTGTGGTGTGTTCTATCGGTGGGAGTTGGTCACTTTGGAGGCACTTTCTAAGTTGTCTCCCTGATGCTTTGATGTGGTTTTTTCGGTGTGACAATGTGTTATCGATGGGACTCTACCTTGAGTCTTCCCGATAGATCAATGGGTTGTGGTGAGCATGTTGGTGACTCTTGTCGGTGTGACTTGGCTTCGTTGGTGGGACTCTATCTCAAGTCTCGCTGATGGCCCAATAGCTATGGTGATATCATGAGATCACAAAAAGTTAGAGCCTTGGAACCTCATGTCGTAGGTTTTGAAGTTTTCTGAAACCTCCAATTTACTGACCACTATGACAAGTTGATAGGCTTAATTAGTGTGAATTCCTTATATCAATGGGAGATGAATTGGTGTCCCCCTCATATGGCGATGGTTGATGCGGTAAGTTGTGAAGAGCATCTTGGTGGGACCCAATTGATGTTGAAATGGAAAGAGAGGATTGGTTGCTGAGCATTGAAGGTTGTTTGGTGGATTGGATCGACAAGATGGTTAGGACATCAGAGAGACTTGCTTATTTCAGAGAGAGATCAAAGTAGTCTCTTCAATGGCCCAACGTGGTTGTAACAGTTACTTGTTTGTGACAGTTGGAACGGTTGATTTCTTGGAACTAAAACGACCATGGCTGGATGTTGAATATATATTGTAACACTCTGCAATGAGTTGGGGTTCGATCAATGAGGTTTGGTTGATTGATGTTTACATTGTATGCTATATGAGCATTGTAATAGTGTGAGAAAAATTGTAATCAGAATTTGTATGTGAGGTTGATCAGGGAATTGTAATGTTGTTGTGAGTGAACACCTAAGAGTGGAATCTGTAAATCTATATGTAATTGGTTTATTGTAATATAAAGTGACTTTACTTGGTGTGTGGGTTTTTCTCCCATAAGGGTTTTCCCACGTAAATCTGGTTTTCTATTCTCTTTGTGTTAAATTGTTTGTTCTATTGTTGTGCATCTTAATGACTATAACTTGAATAAAATGAAATTTCCTGCACTTCTTTCCCAAGAATTTTGCATTTGAAAGGCGTTTCCACATTGTTCTTTCCTTACAAGTGGTGTCAGAGCATGGCCAATTGTGTTATCCTTGTGGATAGGGCTGGTTTTTTGTGTTAATTTTGTTCAATGGGAGTCTTGTAGAGAAAAATGGTTGTTTTGATTACAGATTGAGATGGCAAGAACATCAGGTAGAATAGAAATTGAAAATTTTAATGGTGGAAATTTTGAGTTGTGGAAACTCAAAATGAAAGACCTATTGGTGGATAAAGATCTTTGGATTGTTGTTATGGGAAAAAAACCATCAGGTATGAAGCAAGAAGATTGGAACCTTGCAGATAGAAAATTCAAAGGGATGATAAGACTTTGTTTGGCTGATTATGTTCTCCTGAATGTCCATGAGGAGAAGACTGCATGTTCTTTATGGAAGAAACTTGGTGATATTTATCAAGGAAAGTCTGGTTAATAAGTTATTCTTGAGAAAGAAGTTATACTCCTTGAAGATGGAAGGAGGAGCATTGGTAGCAGACCATTTGAATTCATTTAATATGATTGTTTCTCAATTGGCCTTTGTGGGTGTGAAGATAGAGGAGGAGGATCATTATATGCTTTTGTTATGCTCCTCACCTGACACATGGGATCATTTGGTGATGGCTATTGGAAGTACAACAACCACTTTTAAGATAGAAGATTTGGTTGCTTCGCTACTGTCAGAAGAGATGCAGAGGAAATCTTTTGAGATGGCCAAGGAGGCCCTTGCTATTCGGGGTAGATCAAAGGAGAGAGGTAAGAAGAAAGACAAGAAGTCTAAATCCAAATATGAAGGAAGATCAAAGTCTCCTGGCAAGAAGTCCAAGGCTAAATGGGTAGATTGGTCATATCTGGAAGGATTGTAAAGAGGAGAAAAAGAAGAAGAATAACAACTCTTAAGATAATGATTCTTATTAGAGTGACTCAGATTCTTTCATTGCAGCCTTGGTGACTCAGGCATTAGATGATATTTGAGTGATTGACTTAGGTGCATCTTTTCACAAGAAATCTCATAGATATCGATTCATGAAGTATGCAAATTATGCTGGTGGAAAGGTGTACCTGGAAAGTGATTCATCTCTTGAAATTGTTGGTTGTGGAAGAGTCATAATTAATTTACTGATGGAAGAATAAATGGAATTGATGGTGTAATGCACATACCAAGTCTGGCTCAAAATTTTATTTCTATTAGTAAGCTTAATGATAATGGCGTGCAAGTCTCATTCTCAAGTGGTGGTTGTAAGATGACTAGAGGTTCAATGGTGTTGGTTAAGGGTGCATGCATAGGCACTTTGTACAAGCTTGATGCATTTCTTGTTCAATGTAACGTCTTTGTAAAGTCAAACAAATTTTCTCGTGTAGACAAGGAGAACGAAGTTCCTCTGGGTGAAAAATCTTTGGAGGTGAAACTCCCAATAGATAAAACCATGATATGGCATCATAGAATCAATCACATAGGATAAAAAGGCTTAAAATCCTTGAAAAATAAAAACTTGGTAGAAGGGCTTGATGATTGTAACCTTGAGTTTTATTTTTTGCAAATATTGCATTTATGGAAAGCAACACCGTGTTTCATTTTACTCTAGTTCTCATAGATCTTCTGGCATACTAGATTATGTTTATTCTAATGTATTTGGTCTAGTAAATGTTCCTTTGTTATCAAAGTCTAAATATTATGTTTCTTTTATTGATTTATTCGAGAAGGGCATTTGTGTACTTTCTTAAAAGTAAATCAAAAGTGTTCAGTCGATTTAAAGAGTTTAAAAACTTGGTAGAAAATCAGACTAGAAGAAAAATTAAATGGTTGAGGATAGATAATGGTGGTGAGTTTTTTTCTGCATATTTTGAAAGGTATTTGCAAAGACCATGGGATTAAAAGGCATAAAACTATGCCTTATACTCCACAACAAAATGGAGTTGCTAAGAGGTTAAATAGGATGTTGATGGAAAGAGCGAGAAGTATGTTGAGCAGTGCTTGTCTGGAGCAGAAGTTCACCCAGTTTGGCTCTTGTTGACAAAACACCTATGGAAGTGTGGTCTAGTAAAAATCCCTCTCTGAGACATATTCGTGTCTTTGGCTATGAAGCTAATGTTTATGTGTCGAATGAGAAAATATCTAAGTTGGAAAACAAAGCTATAAAATTTATCTTCATCGGCTACAACATTGATGTGAAAGGATGCAAGCTTTGAAATCTAGTTATTTAGAAGGTTGTGTACAAATAAAGTGTAATCTTTCGGGAGCTGAAACCTTTTATAGTTGATTTGCAGTCAAAGATAGAAGAAGAAGAAAAAAAGAATGATGTAGTTGAAATTCCTTGAACTCCAAATAAAGAGGAACTAAAAATTCAAAGTGTACTTGAAATTGAGGAGAGCTCTAGCAGCTCTAGGAGTTCTAAATAGGAAGAAGAAACACAACGTCAACTTCAAACTATGAGGAGGTCTACACGTGAAAAGCGACAACTTGATAGGTATGGATTTTCTTTGTTGGATTTGAATTTTTCCTATGCTTTGATTACTAGCACTAATGAGCCTAGGACTATTAAGGAGGATATTAATATTTTTGATTTAGATTCTTGGTTGGAAGCCATGAATGAGGAAATGGCATCATTGAAAAGGAACAAAACTTGGGATTTGGTACATTTTCCTAAAGGTCGAAAACTTGTTGGTTGTAAATGGGTATTTAAGAAGAAAGAAGGTTTGGATGATAGTATTGAGAAGTATAAAACTAGGTTGGTCATGAAAGGTTATTCCCAGGTGGAGGGAATTAATTATGGATCTCCTATAGCTAAACTGACATCTTTTAGATTTTTATTGTCACTTGCAACAGCATATGACTTAGAGGTTGAGCAGATAGATGTGAAAATAACATTTCTTCATGGAGATCTAGAAGAAGAAATTTATATGTCCCAGCCTGAGCACTTCGTTGGAAAAGGTAAAGAAGGTATGGTTTGCAGGTTAAATAAATATTTGTATGATTTAAAGAAATCACCTAGAATGTGGTACCAAAAGTTTGACACTTTTGTGTTGTCATTGGGATTTGTGAGATTAAAGTCAGATCATTGTGTGTACTACAAAATTAAAAATGATAATTTACTTATTATTGACCTATATGTGGATGATATGTTTTTCTTTGGGAATAGTAAGGGTATGATATATGTTTTAAAATCTCAGTTGTCACCATGGTTTGAAATGAAATATTTAGGTGCAGCGAGGTATATTCTGGGTATGAAAATCAGAATGGATAGGGGAAGTAGAAAGATTTGGCTCAACTAGAGTAAGTATATTAATATTGTCCTTGAGAGATTTAGTATGATAGATTGCAAGCAATTAGTTGTTCCAGTGTTGCAAAGAATGAATCTATGTGTTGAAGATTGTCCAAAGTGTCCTACTGAGATGGAAAACATGACTGGGGTGACTTATGCAAGTGCAGTTGGTAGTTTAATGTACGTAATGGTCTATACTAGGCCAGACATTGCCCAAGAAGTGGGAGTACTTAGTCAGTTTATGTCTAATCTAGGAAATCCACATTGGGATGGTGTGAAAAGAGTTTAGAGTTATTTGAAGGGTACTTCAGATTATGCTTTGTGTTATCATGCAACTTGGTTGGATCACAAAGATCTCTTAGCATTCATGGGTATGTGGATTTTGATTGGGCAGGGGACATTGACAGTAGGAGGTCCACCAGTGGGTACGTCTTCATGTTATTCATTGGTGCAATTAATTGGATGAGAAAGCAATGAGTTGTATTCACTTTACCTACTATTGAGGCAGAGTATATGACAACAACATAGGCTTGCAAGGAAGCCATTTGGATTAAATGTTTATATTCTAATGTTGGGTTTAATGCAGGGCAGATTACTAATTTCTATGACAATCAAAGTGCTATCTATTTGGCAAAAAATCCCACTTTCCATGCCAGGATGAAACACATCCATGTTCAATATCATTTTCTTCATGATATGGTGGATGATGGAAAGGTTAATCTTGAAAAAGTGGATACTTTGGAGAATGTTGTTGATGCGTTGACAAATCCTATGAGCATAGACAAGTATAGGTGGTGTGCTAGTTCGATGGGCCTTGGGGCCTATGATATTTAGTAACTTCAAGTTTGGAAGAAGCCAGTAATTCCTTTTTCAAGTGGGAGCATGTTGGAAAAGGTGTCTCAAATTTATTGGCTTGATCGACTTCCTAAAATAGTTATGTTTGTTTCTCTATCAGCCTGACAGTTCTTTATCAGTGAGACCTTGTTCTCAGTCCCATCGATGGACCGATGATATTCTATTCAGCGTGGTGTGTTCTATCGATGGGATTTGGTGACTTCAGCAAGACCTTTTAAGTCATCTCCTCGATACTCTGATGTGACTGTTTCGGCATGACAATGTGTTATCAGTGGGACTCTTCCTTGAGTATCCCCGATAGACCGATGGGTTGTGGTGAGCATGTTGGTGATTCTCATTGGTGTGACTTGGCTTCTTCGGTGGGACTCTATCTCAAGTCTCTCCAATGACCCAATAGTTGTGGCAATATCATGAGATCACAAAAAATTAGAACCTTGGAACCTCATGTCGTGGGTTTTGAAGTTTCTAAACCCTCTAATTTACTGACTGCTATGACAAGCTGATAGGCTTCATCAATGTGACGTCCTTATATTGGTGGGAGGTGAATTGGTGTCCCCCTGATATGGCAATGGTTGACTCGATAAGTTGTGAAGAGTGGCCTGGTGGGACCCAATTAATGTTGAAATGGAAAGCGAGGATTGGTTGTTGACCATTGAAAGTTGTTTGGCAGATTGGCTCGATAGGATGATTAGGACATCAGAGAGACTTGCTGATTTTAGAGAGAGATGAAAGGAGTCTCTTTGATGGCCTGACATGGCTATAACAGTTCCATGTTTATGATGGTTTGTGTATAGTTGGAATGGTTGATTTCTTGGAACTGAAATGACCATGGTTGGATGTCAAATGTATATTGTAACACTCTGTAATGAGTTGGGGTTCGATCAATGAGGTTTGATTGATTGATTTTCTACATTGTATGCTATATGAGCATTGTAACAATTTGAGAGAACAATTGTAATCGAAATTTGTATATGAGGTTGATTAGGGAATTGTAATGTTGATGTGAGTTAACACTTGAGAGTGGAGTATGTAACTAGATGTATGTAATTGGTTTATTGTAATACAAAGTGACTTTACTTGGTGTGTAGGTTTTTCTCCCGTAAGGGTTTTCCCACGTAAATTTGGTGTTCTATTATGTGTTTGTTAAATTGTAGTTCTTGTTATTGTGCATCTTAATGACTGTAACTCAAATTAAATGAAATTTTCTACACTTCTTTCCTGAGAATTTTGCATTTGGAAGGTGTTTCCACACTGTTCTTTCCTTACAAACCCTAAACATTATCCATCAACCATAAACTTAAACCCTAAACCCTAGCTACATTCAATATTGTACCCTAAACTGTTAATCTTAAACCCAATACCCTCAACCCTATACACTTAACCCTATACCCTCAACCTTAAACACTATCCCTCAACCCTCAACCCTATACCTTAAACCCTAAACCCTACACCCTTAATCCTGATCCCTATACCCTCTACCCTCAACCTTATAACCTAAACCCTAAACATTATCCCTCAACTCTATACCTTTAACTAGATACGTAAACCATAAAGTTTACACTCTCAACCCTTAACACTATACCTTATACCCTCAAACCTATACCCTATAACCTATACCCAATATCCTAAACCCTAATCCATATACCCTATACACTTAACCTTGACCCTCAACCCTTATTCATCTCTATCTCTCCCTCTCTCCCTCTCTCTCCCTCCCCCATCTTTCTCTCTCACTCTCTCCTTCCCTCTCTACTATCTATCTCGCCATTCTCTCTCTCTACTTCACCTTATTTATCTCTCCTCTCCTATATACTTCTCTCTATTTCTCTCTCCATCTCTATCTCTCCCTCCCTCTCTCTCCCTCTCTCAAAATCTCCCCACCTTCCTCTTCTCTCTCTCTCTCCCATATTCCTCTCTCATTGTCTCCTTTCCTCTCTACTCTATATCTCACCATTCTCTCTCTCTTACTCTCCCCCTCTCCCTCTATCTCTCTATATCAGCTCTTGTTGGCTTTCTGATTGTTTGTCATTGATGTCAATACAAGCTTTGGTTAGCATGTGATTTCTTCATATCATTTGATGTCCATGGTTACAGGTCCTTATATTCTTACATTGAATAATTGATGCACTTTATTGGTGGCATTAATGATATGTTGGTGATGATTCAGAGGTTACATAATTGGTATTCATTTGAGGTTATGATGGTGTTGATTGTATTTGTCAAGATGATTTGCAGGTGATTCGTATTGTGGTATCACAAGTACATGGTTGTTGGTTATTGAATAGATACATTTGAGCATGTTGAATACAAGGTTTAGTTTTTTGTTTCTTATAGGATATTCTTCATTATTTGAGACTTATGTCACAATGCAAAGCATATACTATGATCTCATGATGTGAATTCAAGTTGATAACCTGTTATATTCACATATATTTGTCCTTGATGACAAATACACAAACTCTCAGGTTTGTAACATTGATAAAGTCGATCTTGGTGGTACTTTGATAATGGGTACATGTGCAGTTCAGGTTGTTTGGCATGATCAATTTTCAGTAATTATGTGGCATTGATATGGCATATTTAGATAAAGGTGAATATTTGTTTCCTTTGGCTTAGCTCTTCACACTTTGCATATGATAATTATCTTCGAGTCGTACTATTTTGGTAAGTGACTTTGAATAAAGTCATTTTTTTTTTCTTGATCGGCAAACTCCAAAGAAGAAAATAGACTTGAACAATCATGTTTCAGAGACAGAAAGCGAAGTCGTTAATAGATTCACAAGTTTCGCATCCACCAGGAAATGTTAATCGACAAGGTATAATTATTCTCAATTCCATGGATATTGCTATTCATGTCATGTTTATGGACATAGAGCTAGAGATTGTAAAAGATATGTCAGAAATGATTATCGTTTATCAAATCAGAATTGTGGGACTATATGTTATATCTATCACAAATTTGGTCATGTAGCAATTAACTGTTGGTGGAATAATAAGAATTGTAATGAAAGTTCTTACACAATGCCTAGAAGAAGTTATCATTATTTTGGTTCATATCATAATGTCATGTGTTTTAGATGTAATGGTTTTGGACATAAAGCAAAGTTTTAGAAGGGTCAATGGAAGGAAGCATCTAGAAACAACAAAGAACTTGATAATCTGCTTAAGCCAAGGAAAGAATCATTGAGGGTCTGGAGAAGGAAGCAAGAAAAGAAAAAGGAAGAACTAAATCTTGTGCATGGTACACAAGAATCATTTCTAAGCTTTTAAAAGGCAGTATGAAGACATGGGGAGATTATTAATGCATTTTGAATAAACCCCTTTGATATCAATTAAAAAGTAGTAGAATCTTGTTGTTTCATAACCTATTTATCATCAAAATGCAAGACACGGATTTGTTTTATTGTCTATGCTGGGAATAACAGTGACAATGAGTTGATGATAACCGTCTTAATGCTATGGTTCATATATATCATCATTATGTTAGAAGATAATTTTTCATATGACTATTGATGTTGCAGCAGTTGATGCTTTATGTTTCTTTGGGAGTGTCCATAGTAAAAGATACTCGTGACACAATTATGCTTTCCACCATTTGTGGACAAATTAATATTAACCTTACTTTTTTGTAATGTATTTTCTATGCTAGAAGGAACAATATTATTTGTACTTGTCAAAATCAATGATGGTTTGTGTTACTCAAAAGATACATGAGATTAATATGCTTGAACAGTGAAGCAGTGTTCATTTTCTTTGTCATCAAATCTGGTTATATTGTCTCATCATTGTTCGATACATTGAAACCATATCTAACAATAGCTTGATACAATAAAATGCCTTGATCTATATGAATGATTTTTAAGAAACAAAGCATGTTAAGACTGTGAGTTGTTTGAGGTCTTAATTAAAATAATGATAGAGGCAGTTAGTTGAAAGACATTAACGATAAATGTTGAGTTCTATAGTGTTGAGCTTGGAAAACATGAACAACTACTATATCCATACATAAGTCAGTTTTCTGGAGTTGTGGTTCAGGTGTAGCATTTTTGACATTGATTGTGTTGGTATAGAATATGTGTACTTGAGAATAGTCAAACAACATTGATAGAAGTTTGGGTATTCTTGGATGATGAAGATTTCAATATGCATCTAATGATCAATATTTTCTTTTGGCAGTTGATTATTATGGGATATTGATTGTTTGAAGTTATATTGTGACTTGAGTCTTGTGTGTAGATGTTGTGTGGACTGTATGTTATAGTTTTGGCTGCTTTGTGTCATTGTGGTGGTCAGGATGAAAGATTTTTTTTTTGAAGAACAAGGTTTGTTGCAATGAAAATGAGTTGGCCTAATAATCATACTACTAGTTCAATAAGTAATTTTTGAATATGCAATGGTATCTACTTGCTTTTTGATGTGTATAAATCTAGTTTGGTAGTAGTATACTTTAGTGTAAATCATTTTCCAATGGATTTGATCATCATACTATGTTTTATTATGTTCATGGAGAAATGTGCAGTAAGTTAATGAATCAAAGATAAAGAGTCATTGATTGAAGAATTTGCACATTTGCAATAAGCTTGAGAAAAGAAATGGTGTTTTATGGATTAGAAAGGAATATTTGTGTGCAACTTATTTGTAGGGGGAGCTTGGTTCTATGGTTGCTCTCTTACAACTTTCTTATCTTTGTTTGCTTCTCTAAGTGTGTTTGGAACAAGACTCATTGGTTATTTGGCTTTCAGTTGTTTATCGTGGTTGTTTGTATTTGATGACAACACTGGCTTTGGTGACACATTTAGATGATTTGGGTAGCACATACTATGAACAATTGATTCACATGTTTCATAGTAAGTACTTAATTTCAGTTATTCTCGAATTTTATATGTTGGTACTGATGTTTGCCATATGTTCATTACAACAAGATATGCATTTGTGCATGGTTATTCATGTTGGTAACAATGTGTTTACAGTTGGTAAGTTGGTGCAATATGGATTGGTAATACATTTTTGTGATCCATTGGTTTGTTTTGGCAGCTTGTTTGTCTCACAAGAGTTACTTATCTTACTTGTTCTAGTGGTTGATAGGGTTAAGTAGTTTTTGTAATGAAAGTGCACATTGTGTTAAAAGAGCTTATTTTTGGATGCTTGAGTTTTAATGAGACAATGGAGGATGAAGTTTAACATGATCAAAATGTGGTATGTTCAAGTAACTGATCTTCAATCCTTGATGGCAAAGATCACCATGACATGTTCAGGTTGCTTGGATAGTGGCAGTACAGTGAAAGTGCTTGTTTGGTCTATCAATAACAATGCGTATTTGGAATCTCTCTTAGAGATTTTCATACTTAATCTTACCCCTACTGATGATGTTTGTATTATTGAGCAGGTTATGTGCATGGCTTAGTGACATTTCAGTGTTGTGGTTTAGGGGGAGCAAGGCTACTTGGTGAAGATTGTTTATGCAGCTAGTTATTGTATTGGTTGGTTGTTGTATTTCATGACATATTACAGGTTTCTTCCTTTGTCCTTATGACAAAAAGGGGGAGAATATGATGGTTACTCAGTGATTCAGATGGCTAAAATTTTTCCATCAAGGACAAAGGGGGATTTTGTTGGATTTCTGATTGTTTGTCCTTGATGTCAATACATGCTTTGGTTAGCATGTAATTTCTTCATATCATTTGATGTCCATGGTTACAGGTCCGTATATTCTTACATTGAATAATTGATGCACTTTATTGGTGGCATTTATGATATGTTGGTCGTGATTCAAAGGTTATAGAATTGGTATACATTTGAGGTTATGATGGTGCTGACTATATTTTTCAGGATGATTTACAGGTGATTGGTATTGTGTTATCATAGGTACATGGTTGTTGGTGATTGAACAAATACATTTGAGCATGTTGAATACAAGGTTTAGTTTTTTGTTTCTTATATGTATATTCTTCATTATTTGAGACTTATGTCACAATGTGCAAAGAATATACTATGATCTCATGATGTGAATTCAAGTTGATAACCTGTTATATTCACATATATTTGTCCTTGATGACAAATACACAAACTCTCAAGATTGTAACATTGATAAAGTCGATCTTGGTGGTACTTTGATAATGGGTACATGTGTAGTTCAGGTTGTTTGGCATGATCAGCTTTTCAGTAATTATGTGGCATTGATACGGCATATTTAGATAAAGGTGAATATTTGTTTCCTTTGGCTTAGCTCTTCACACTTTTCATATGATAATTATCTTCAGGTCGTACTGTTTTGGTAAGTGACTTTGAATAAATTCATATTGTTTTTGTTCTTGATCGGCCATTATACTTCACTAAAATATATAACACTTTTTCAGCATTTAAAAGTGTTTAAAGATCTGAATGCGATCTTTCATAAAAGGCATATCGAGTTTCCTTATATCTTTATTAAAGTGGTGATAATTTATATCAGCCTATTCATAAGTTACTTTGACTTGGACAGTTGAAAGCTAAAAATAATTTTGAAGTCATCATGAGTCACATGGATAGTGACTTGGCATTTTCAAAGGCATACTAATTTGGAATATCGAGAACATAATAGTTTTTATCATTTGTTATCATTGTGTCGGTTTCTTCCAGATCCCAAATGATATTTAACATCATTTGATGAGGATTTCAAATGCTTATTCATTTTTGAACAAAGTCATTGAAGACTTAGGTAAAAATAAAGAAAGGATAAAGCGATGAGAGTATAGGGTTTGAAACCCTAGCTGCGCTACCATGAAGAGATTTCAGTTACAACTTAATAGTGTTCTAGCTGGTATTTTGGCTTAGTTTTCAGATATGTTAGATTATGAAGGGTGGTGATTTAGTTTGTGGAATCTCTATGAGTTGGAAGCGAAGGTAAATCTGGAGGATTTCATGGGATTTTGTCTTGCTTTCAGGCCACCGTGAAGGTAATATCTAAACATTATTCTTGGTTATTTGAAGTGAAAAAGGTGAAAATGTAATCTTTTGGTTGCTTGAAAATATTTTGAGTCTTGTTCTTTGAATTTTTTTTTGAAACAAATATTAAGGAAACGGCTATGGAAATATTTGACAGTTTTTTTAAACTGTATTTTTTAATTATTTGTTGTAACCCTAAACTTGAGGGTTGTCACTTGACTCGAGGGTTTTTTATTTCAGTTACAAGGGTTTCATTTTATTTTGTGCTCTATATAAACATGGCTTTAAGCCATTGTTCAGATTGGAATGTATGAGGAAAATTTAGAGCATTTGTTGATCATATTATTGTTATATCTCCAATATTTGAGAAGAGGAAAGAGGGTTTTATTTTGTAAAATCTCTGGTTCTTATAACAAAGATATCATTCAATTTTGTGAGAAAATATTGTGACATTGTTATGTATAGTGCATATTGTAGTTGGAATCATTGAATATCTTTTGTATTTATGCATTCATTAGTGATTTTGGGATTGAAATAAAGTGCAGTTGTAAAGTCATTGGTGTTTTAAATTTTAGATAGTGACTTTGTAAATTGAGGGGTTGGTGCTCCTATGAAGTTGGTGCTTCAGAAAAGGTGTTGAGTTGGTGCTCCACCATTGTTACAGAGTTGGTGCTCTTTGATTAATAAAAGGGAAATTTTAGCGAGTGGTTTTTATACCCCATGAAGGTTTTTCCACTCAGGAAATCTTTGTATTATGCGATGTGTTTTTGTCTCTCATTCAGTTTCATGTTATTGTGCTCATTCAGTTGGTCAATGCTTTGATGCTTTAAGGTTGTTCAAAAGATTAATGTCAATTTGTTCAAGTCTGTCATGCAAATTTAGATTGTGCAAATCTGATGCAAAAAGTCTTTCATAAAGTGAATTTACATCTGCATTTTGTGTTCATTATATGAATGCTCAAAAGTTTGTCAAAAGAAAGTCAAAGTTGCTTTTTGTGAAGTTTTATACTTTTGTTCATAAAGCACATCAAGATTGTTCATAAAGCTTTAATTGAACAATATCATATGATTCTTTTAATATGGTTTGTAAATATTAGTCAAGTTTCATGTCAATCTGATCTAAAGTGTTAATGTTCACTTGCATAATCAAATCTATCACATTCGATTAAAATTAGTAAAAGTTTCATTGTGCTTTCAAGTCAAAAAGTTTGAAAATTATATCACTCTGATTCACCCCCCTCTCAGAGTGAATCCACTTCCAACACCTCTCTCTCTCCTTCCTTACGTCTCTCTTCCCTATATCTCTCTCACTCTCTCCTTCATGCTCTACTCACTATCTCACCATTATCTCTCCCTCTATCTCAATCTCCCAAACCCTATACTGAATATCCTAAACCCTAATCCCTATATCCTATATACTTAACCCTATACCCTTAACCTTGAACACTATCCCTCAACCCTCATCCCTCTAACCTATACCCTCAACCTTATACCCTAAACCTTAAACATTATCCCTCAAACTTATACTTAAACCCTAAACCCTACATTCAACCTTATACCCTACACCCTAAACCCTAAATCAAATACCCTCAACCCTATAACCAATATCCTAAACCCTAATTCCTAAACCCTAATTCCTATACCCTATGCACTTAACCTTATGCCCTTGAAACCCTAAACACTATCCCCAACCCTTAACCCTGTACCTTAAACCCTAAACCCTCAACCCTCAACCCTCACCCCTATACCCTATTTCTTAAGCTTATACCCTCAACCCTAAACACTATCCCTCAACCCTCAACCCTCAACCCTATACATGAAACTATAAACCCTACAACCTCGACCCTCATCCCTATACCCTATAACCTCAACTTATAACCTAAACCTTAAACTTTATCCCTCAACCCTATACTTAAACCCTAAACCCTACATTCAAACTTGTGCCCTAAACCCTAAACCTTAGACCCTTAATCCTAAACCTAATATCCTCAACCCTATACCTAATATTCTAAACCCTAATCCCTATATCCTATACACTTAACTCTATACCCTCAAACTTGAACACTATCCCTCAACCCTCAACCCTATACCTTAAACCCTAAATCATGTACCCTCAACCCTCATCCCTTTACCCTATACCCTCAACCTTATACTATAAACTCTAAACATTATCCCTTAACTCTATACCCTCAACCCTATACTTAAAACCTAAACCCTACACTCTCAACCCTTAAGCCTATACTTTATACTCTCAACCCTATACCCTAAACCCTATACCTAATATCCTAAACCCTATTCCTCTCTACTCTCTATCTCACCATTCTCTCCCTATATACTTCTCTCTATCTCCCTCTCCATATCTACCTCTCCCTCTCTCCCTCTCTCTAATTCTCCCTGCCTTCCTCCTCTCTCTCTCTCATCTTTCCCTCTCTCTCTCTCTCCTTCCCTCTCTGCTCTCTATCAAGCACCAATCTCTCTCTTCCTCCATCCCTCCTCTATCTCTCTATCTCACCTCTCTCTCTCTCTCTCCCTCCTCCCCTTTCTAATTTTCTTTATCTCCCCCCTCTCTCTTCCTTCCTCAACCCTATACCTTAAACCCTAAACCCTACAACCTTAAACCTCACCACTATACCCTATACCCTCAACCTTACAACATATACCTTATGCACTTAAACTTATACCCTTGAAAACCTAAACACTATCCCTCAACCCTCAACCCTTTACCTTAAACCCTAAACCCTACACCCTCAACCCTCATCCCTTTACCTTATACCTCAAACTTATACCCTAAACCCTAAATATTATCCCTCAAACCTCAACCCTTAACCCTATAATTAAACCCAAAACCCTACATTCAACCTTATACCCTAAACCTTGATCTCTAAACCCAATACCCTCGACCATATACCCAATATCCTAAACCTTAATCCCTATACCCTATACCCTCAACCCTCAACACTATCCCTCAACCCCCAACCCTATACCTTAAACCCTAAACCCTACACCTTCAACCCTCGTCCCTATACACTATACCCTCAACCTTATAAACCATGAACATTATCCCTCAACCCTATACTTAAACCCTAAACAATACATTCAACATTATACCCTAAACCCTCAATCCTAACCCCAATACCCTCAACCCTATACCCAATATTCTAAACCCTAATCCCTATACCCTATACAGTTAGCCCTATACCCTCAACCTTGAACACTATCCCTCAAACCTCAACCCTATACCTTAAACCCTAAACCTTACACCCTCAAGCCTCATCCCTATACCCTATACTCTCAACCTTATACCCTGAACCTTGAACATTATCCCTCAACCCTATACTTAAACAATAAACCCTATACTCTCAACCCTTAACCCTATACCCTAAACCCTACACCCTAAACCCTATACATAATATCCTAAACCCTAATCCCTATGCCCTATACATTTAACCTTATACCCTCAACCTTGAACATTATACCTCAACCCTCAACCCTATACCCAATATCCTAAATCCTAATCCATATACCCTATACACTTAACCTTATTCCCTCAACCTTGAACACTATCCCTCAACCCTATACCTTAAACCCTAAACCCTCATCCCTCATCCCTCATCCATATACCCTATACCCTCAACTTTATATCTAATATCCTAAACCCTAATCCCTATACCTTATACACTTAACCCTATAACCTCAACCCTATACCTTAAACACTAAACCTTACACCCTTAGCCCTCATAGGGGGAGAGAGAAAGAGGGGGAGGGATTGGGGAAATAGAGATATGGAGGGAGGGAAAGGGGAGATAAATATAAGTAGAGAGGGAAGGAGAGGTAGAGAGAGGAGAGATAAAGAATAGATAAGGAAGGAGCGATGGAGGGAGAGAGAGGTGAGATAGAGATCAATAGAGAGAGAGTGGTAGGGAGTGATGGGGAGAGAGGTAGGTAGAGAGGGATAGGTGAGATAGAGAGAAGTAGATAGAGATAGAGATAGAGATAGAGAGAAGGAGGGAGGGTGGGAGAGAGGGGGAGGAGAGGAGAGGTAAAGAGGGATAGGTGAGATTAAGATAAGTAGAGAGAAGAGACCAAACGATTAAGTTGTCCAATTGAACCACAATGTTTTGCACTAACATGCTTAGGTTTAAGTCCAAATGAAAATTATGAGTTGCAATTTATTAACTATAACATATAGCAACTAAATTGTTAAGTTTCCTAATTGAACCATAACATTGTGTGTCATGGTTAGACTTAGGTCCAAATGAAAATCATGCCACCATTTATTAGATAATTGCAACACACATTGGCTAAACTATTAAGCTACATAACTGAACCACAACAATATGCATTGTGGTTAAGCTTAGGCTCGAATAAAAATCACACCGTCATTATAAGGATGTCCAAATACTTGACCTTTAAAGTTAAAGGAAAAATGATTATTCTCTAGATTAGATTCTTATCCATGGATTGATAAATACTAAACTTATTAAATTTAGACAAGTAGATAAGTTCATATTTCTTAAGGTGTTTTCATAAGAAAGACATCAACACGTAAAATTCCTAAAAAACTTAACAATGAAAATTCAAATCTCCTAATCTTAAAATAATATGATGTTTTTATTGTGCAGTCATATTTATTATTGTGTCCTACATTATTCTAAAATATATATTACTAAATTAAAATTATTAAAAACAATAAACTACAATAAATACTTACCATTTTCAAAATTTATTATTATATCTTCACATTTACGACATCTATTTAATTAAAAAAAAAAAAGAGCATTCTTGTGATGGTTTAGGCAAGAAAGATAAGGAATTGCCTAAGCATACTACTAGTCACATTACCACGATTCTAAATACACGTCATACACTCGATAAACTTCTACAAAGTCAGCGACTAGAGTCTTTCACGTAGACGAAAAGAAATATACGCTATTTGATATAAAAAAAAAATAGAAATAATTACTGTTGTGCTAAATACGTTTGGACAATTTAAAAAATATAATTAAATATTAACAAGAGTTTGGATGCAGTCTTTCTGTACAAGACTACAAATCGATTGAGAATCCACCACTTCAAATCATCAAACCTTAAACCTGCCATGGCTAAATTCGGGCCATTTGCATAACCACCAAGCTGCTTTCAAAGTCAATCTATGCACTCTTTTTTGGTGGTATTTTTTTTTTTAATGAATAAGTGTCTATTTTCATTTATAAAATATTGTTGCATATGTTAAAAAAAAATCGTGTGGAAATAGTTATATCTTTAAAATTTAAATCATACATCAATTTATAATGCAAATAACATAATAAATATAAACAAAATCACTAAACATTCGATTTATCCCATACATTTGTGGGGTCTGGAGTGTCCATAGAAGGGTCCCATATGTTACTATCATTTTTTCCTCACATCATTAATATACTCTATTGTAATAACATCCAATGTTTAATCAAAATAGGCGCTCACAAAATGTTAGCATAATAATTACATTTAAAAATCCAACCACTCATTATCTAAAATCCATATTGTCCATTATCTCTTTATCTTTATCCAATTTTACCAACCATGTCTAGTAATTCATGATTCAAATTATGCAATTGGTTAGTTGGATTATTGAATTATTAAATTAATTTGCTATTTGTCATCATCATCATCATCATCACGTCTTCTCATTCATGGATAAGTGCACACCACTTTTTGGTCCCATAAAAGACATAGCATCAATGTGCTACAATGTGAGCATGCTATAACACGAGCGAGCTATAATGTGTTCATGTTTATGTGAAGAAAAAGCCTATTTGCCTTTCTCTTCCTATCATGATTTATACATGAAAAAAATATTTAAATAAAAGAGACATTTACATATGAACATTTACTTTCTTATACTTTAAGTAATATTTTATGTATATAGTTTCGGGATATTTGAGAATAGTTTTAGATCTTTAGGACTTATAAAGTAAATTCTAGGTTTTGGAAAATCTTATAATTTTTTAGACTTAATCAAATTTCAATAATCAATAGGTCAAATTTTAGTAATCAACAGACTCTTATTATCATGTTCTCTTTATCTCACTATATCTATATCTTACACTCTAGATCTCTCTCCCTATCTCCATCCCTTTCTATATCTTTGTGATTTGACTCTCTCTCTCCCTTGATCTCAAGAACTACCTCTTTGTCCTTCTCTCTAGATATCTCTCTCTTTCTCCCTCCCTCCCTCCTACCCTCTCTTCTCTCTCTCCTTCCCTCTCTAATTCTTTCTATGTCATCTCTCCCTTCCTCCCTTCTCTCTCTCTTTCCTTCCTCTCCATTTCTCTTTAACTCAACTATCCCTCTCTACCTCTCCCTCCCTCCTCCTCTCTTCCCCATTCTCTCCCTCCTTCCCTCTCTCTCTACCTTCTTCCCTTTCTACTTCTCTCCATCTCACATCTCTCTCCCTACTTTCTATGTCACTCTCTCTCCCCCTTCTTCCCTCTATACTTATCTTTATATAACCTCTCTCTAACTCCCCTCTATACTTCTCTTCATCTCACCTATCCCTCTCTAGCTTTATCTCTCTCCTCCCAACTTTCTATGTCACCTCTCTCTCTCTCACCTATCTCTCTCTACCTCCCTCCCTATCCCTTCTCTCTTTCTCTCTCCTTCCCTTCCTACTTCTCACTATTTCACCACTCTCTCCCTCTCTCTCTTACTCCCTCCTTACCTCTCTCTCCCCCTCTCTACTCACTATCTCACATATCCATCTCTACCTTTTCCTCCCTCCCTTCCCCATATCTCTCTCCTATCTCTTTATCTACTTCTATGTTTCTCACCTCTATCCCTCCCTACCTCTACCTCCCCCCCTCCTCTCTTTACTTTTGTTTCTCCTCTTTCTCTTTTTCTCCCTTCCTCCCTCTCTCCTACCCTATCTACTATCTATCTCACCTATCCCTCTCTACCTCTCCCTCCCTCCTTCCTTCCCTCTTAACTTCTCTTTATCTCACCTTTCTCTTTCCCTCCCTACCACTTCCTCCCTCTCTCTCCTTCTAACTACTTCTCTCTATCTCACCTCTCTCCCTCCATCTTTCCCTCTCTACTCTCTATCTCACCCCTCTACCTACCTCATTCTCTCTCCCACCCTCCCTCCTTCCCTCTCTCTACATCTCTCCCTCTCTACTTCTCTATCTCCACTCTCCATACCTCTATCCATCTCTCTTGGGGTAGGAAGAGGTAAGTAGAGAGATAGGGATATGTATGAAAGGAGGAAGAGATAGGTAGATAGTAGTTATGGAAGGAGGGAGGGAGGTAGGGAGAGACAAAATGAGAGAGAGAGAGAGAGAGAGAGAGAGAGAGAGAGAGAGAGAGAGAGAGAGAGAGGTGAAATGGAGATAAGTAGAGAGGGAAGGAGGGAGAGAAGGAGCGAGAAGGAGAGGGAAATAGGGAATGAGGGAGGGAGTGGCAGGTACATAAAGAGAGAAAGAGGTAGAGAGAGGTAGGTAGAGGGAGTGAGGTAGTTAGACAAAGGAGGAGGAGTGATATATAGTAGATAGAGGAGGGAGGTAGAGAGGTGAGATAAAGATGAGTAGAGAGGGAAGGAGAGAGATAGGGAGGGAGAGAGAAAGAGGTAGGTAGAGAGGGAGGGAGTGATAGAGAGAAGTAGAGAGAGAATAAATGAGGGGAGGAGGGAGAGAGAGGTGGGATATAAAGGATTAGAGAGAGAGGGAGGGAAGGAGAGTGAAAGAGGTGGGAGCGAGGGAGGATGGGTAAAGAGGGATAGGTGACATAGAGAAGTAGAGAGAGAAGGAGAGAGCAAGAGAGAGTGTCATAACCCAATTTTATTACATATTTATTTAAATATGGTAAATTGAATTAGTGGAGAAATTCAATACATATTAAATGGAAATTTTGAAATTTTTGAAAAAGAATTGAAAGAAGTTGAGTGATGTTGACTATGCAAAGTTTTGAAATTATCCTATATGTTATCAAGAATTGAACGTTACTGATAAATTTGCAAGTGCAAGTGTGTGCAGTTGCAGGGTGATAGGTTGAAGGACGAGAACACAGTTGAAGTAGGATTGTTTAACTGGATCGAATGGTAAGCCAGTTGGAATCTGGGTGCACACACCACAAATGACATTATGACTTGCATTTGAACTATTTTGCATATATAAAATAATGTATTTTAATGAATTGAATTGTTTTAGTGATTGAAAGTGAATGTATTATAGATTAAATTGTCTACCTAAACCTTTTATTTTGAAGAAAATGAAAGTACGTATTTCAAGGAATGATTAAAGAATAGGAGTTTCATCATGTAAAATTATACAAATGGATGTTCAAAGTGAAATTTAAAAGTTATTATCTTTAATTCAATGATAGCACATGAAACTCATAAACTCCTTTAAACAAATAATTTATATATATGCATCTTAACGTGAATATATATATATATAGAAGTAAATATAAATTTGAGAACACATATAGCAAATGTGAATGAAATATGAATGTTGAAAACACATATAAGAATATATATATATATATACAAGTGCAAGTGTGTGCAGTTGTAGGGTGATAGGTTGAAGGATGAAAACATAGTTGAAGTAGGATTGTTTAGCTAGATCGAATGGTAAGCCAATTGGAATCTGGGTGCACACACCACAAATGGTATGATGACTTGCATTTGAATTATTCTGCATATATAAAAGAATGTATTTTAATGAATTGAATTGTTTTAGTGATTGAAAATGAATGTATTGTAGATTAAATTGTCTATCTAAACCTTGTATTTTAAAGAAAATGAAAGTACGTATTTCAAGGAATGATTAAAGGATAAGAGTTTCATCATGTAAAATTATAGAAATAGATGTTCAAAGTGAAATAAAAGTTATTATCTTTAATTCAATGATAGCACATGAAACTCATAAACACCTTCAAACAATATATATGTATGTATGTATGCATCTTAATGTGAATATATATATAGAAGTAAATATAAATTTGAGAACACATATAGCAAATGTGAATGAATGGATGTTGAAAACACATATAAGAATATATATATATATATATAAATACACATATATTATATATATACATATACATTTTTATACTGTTTGAATTTAATTCGATAACTGCTAATATCATATCAGACTGTGTGAAAATCAAGCAAAAATATTGAAGGCGACCAACGTAAGACGTGGCCTGTCGAAAACATTATGGAAATATTCAAAAAATAGAGGTCGGTGGCTATGACAGAAAAGCCATAACGGAAATACCTCCAGCTGCATGCGATGACAACATTGTTTCCATTTTAGAATTGATAGTAGTGGGGAAAAAGAATAGTGAATTGAGGGAAAAATCGACCGCTCAGCAAGGAAAAAAGTAGAGAAGATCTCATAGAGGTGGAAAAATCAGAGGGAAGCTTCACCCAAAAAGCTTAGTTATTAAGGTAAATCGGTTTCCTTCAAAACAAGTTTGATTTCATTATCATTTTTCATATCTTGCTTGTGGTAGTCACTGCATTTTGTTGAAAATTTGATAGCACAGTAAATATGTATTTTCTTTGTTTGTGTGTTATGGCCTTGAGCCAAATGAAGTGTCTTATTGACCACCTTTTTGAAGTCACATGTGGCCTACGACCTGCCTTGCATAAGAAGTATCTAAGTTGGAGCCTTATCAACTAGCCTATAGAGCTAGGCCAAGGATTAAAGCCATTAATATTGTGATTGTCATATAAGCTCTCATGATGATGCTACCCATATCATGGCTATCAAAATTTCATTCTAATCAAATGTGTATTTTATAGTGTCAAACCTTGTAGAGGATCGATTGTCAATCATATGGGAAGCAGTATAATTCCCTATCTTTTCATTCAAATGTATCGTATGTGTTTTCATTCAAATGTATTACCTCTCCATTATCAGCTAGGACAATAAAGGTAAGAGGGTTAAATCCATTGTTGAGTATGCTATTAATATTTGCATAATGATATCGCCATCGATCAAAAGAAATGATGGAATGATTAAGTTTTGGTTTCATTAAAACCATGTAAGGTTCGATCTTCATGATCAATAGGTTATTTTCTTTACAATAGATACAAATATGAGTTTGCATGTTGAAAATATGCATATGGTATAAACCCAACAAGCCTTTATGAGTAAGCCTGAATACAACCCTTGATCAATTAAGAAAAGAATGAACCAACCATGTAAGGGGAATTCACTCCTAAAGCGACCAGTGAATGCTTTGTTAATAGCCTTGAAAGGCATAGGTTAAGTTAGGAACCTTGATAAACCTTAGAGTTAAGTTCCCTGACCGTATGGTTCCCTAGTTTCAATTCGACGAGTATGTTGAATCAGTTTCATTATAATTCTTACATAGTTGCTCTTGAATTTCAATATCATTTATGTTTTTGAAATGATGAATAATGGAAATTTTTTTAGCCTAATTTGTTAGAGAAAATTTAATGGCTTTGCTTGAAAATGACATATGAGAAATTGTAGACAATATTTTTATTGGAAAAAAAGCATTGTTCATTCTTTGTTCATTGAGATAAAACCCCATTTTATTTAAAGTGGTGAACATTAAATTGTAATGTTATCATTTAGCATCAAAACAGCTTGAACAATCCTGAGTAATTGCAAACCATGTATGATATGTTGGAAAATAAAATTGTATGTCATTAAATGTAACGGTTTTGTCTAGAACAACATTGTACTGATGTAGACAATGAATAATCTGTTGCAAACAACACTAATTTGTTGTAAAGTTATCTTTGTAGCTGAAAATAGTCTTGTTCATTAAACTATTAGATGTAACAACATTGATTAGTTGTAAACAGTGAACGTACTTTAAGAAATAGCTTTTCTTATAATTGATTAGAAGAAAATAGTACTAGTTTTGTTTAAATGATGAATGTTCATATGTAAATAACAATGTTAAAGTATCACAATTTTGTGAGAAAGAGAAAAAAACAACAGTATGTGTGAAACTATTAATATAGACTTGTTTTGATTCTTTTTTTTTTACAAAGAAATATTATTTAATGATTGCAATTTGAATTAACGGTTTATTTCAAAATGTATGCACAAATCAAAACTTAAGTAAGCACATATGTGTATGCACATAGACTTCGTCTATGTACATACACATACTTGTGACATACCTTCTTTTGATTTTAGTTCATTTTAAAATGGAAAATGCTAGTGATGAAAAGTGAATGTGAGTCATGAGTATGATATGACTAAATGATGAATTACTCTATTTGAATCACAAATCTGATATTTGTTTAGAGAGTAAATAGAAATTTGATTCTTCTTTTTCAAAATACATATGTGAGAAGAATATTATAATACTAGAATAGAACAATGATACCTTAGTAGACTAGAGCACCTCAAGGTAGATGTTGATAGAGGGTAGATAGTTGTTAAGAGATGTTGTATTGTAGAAAGTTACCTTCTGGGATGGGTGCGAAAATGGAGTTCAAAGAGTATAGGTTTTCTTTACCATAACCTATTGTTTGTTGTTGTTTCAACACATTTATTATGCTTGGCCAAGCAATATAGTTCATTTTGTATGTATAAACTCTGTAATATCACTCTCTGCCATTCCTAGCATAGATCTTGCATTTTCTTTTCTAACTTGTAGATAAAAAATTGCATGTTGATGTATTGGCACACACCAAATTCCACCTTGCATATTGTTCTCTTGCTGAACTTTCCATGTAGGGTCAGACATTCTTCAAGTTGGAAGAATTTTGGGAAGCG
Organism: Sequoiadendron giganteum; assembly: GCA_007115665.2. NCBI lineage: Eukaryota > Viridiplantae > Streptophyta > Pinopsida > Cupressales > Cupressaceae > Sequoiadendron > Sequoiadendron giganteum. The sequence goes on along the minus strand of CM021100.1, from coordinate 188,112,311 downwards.
TAAACTTCGTGGTTGGGTGGTAAAGCACTTCAACCATGTTCTCATCCACCAGTGGAGGCAAGCGTCGAGGAAGAACCTTAGTTGTTCATAAGACTGTTATAGTCTAAGATGTAACTTGATGTAATACATTCATGTATTTGATGTAAAGTGTACATTGAAATGACTTTGTGGCCTTAAGATCCAAGTCAAACTTGATATTTTAATTTGACTTTTGAAGTGAATATATGAATCGTTGACTCATTTTAAATGGACATGTGTAGCTATGATTGGCTTTAGCCACTAGTTATGTCTTTTTAATTTGGAATATATTCATGTGTCATTCACAATCATGATAATTAAGTAATAATTTAGGATGGGTTATTACATTTGGTATCAAAGCTTAGGGTTCAAATCTAGGCCTTTTAAGTCTACCATAGTTTGACTAGGGGTAGCTGACCCTTTACCAAAATTTAGTTGTCCTAAGAATTGACCGAACCTATATTGAATGTAGGTATGAGAAGGCCAAAGGAAAGATGAAGGAAAGGGAAAACTATTAAAACCTCACGTAAGAATGACGTAAAGGAAGAAAACACCAAGACAAAGGTTCAATAAAAAATTCTTGATGACGAAACTCTAGCCTAGGCCCTTACACGAATCAAGCTAGAGAGAGGCTTGAAGATTGAGGAGAACTGAACACCTAATATCAAAAACCTTTCTGTAATTCAAGATTGGCTTCTAGGGTGTGGACCCAATGCACCCTTGTTGACTATAGAGGAAAAGGAGAGCCTGCGTGCTAAACCATCCTCTTCTATAAAGTTTGATGTAAACTCAGATGAGGACCCTAAGGAATATCCTCTTTCTAATGTTGATAAATTAGAATGATGTAACAAGAAGCCTATTGTAAATAAGGGTCTATTGACTCACCCTAATATAAATAAAATCAGATGATATTTTTTGGTGTGTTCAAACGAAGGACTCCAAAATGTGTGTATTATGCATGAATGTGTATGTCTTCTAGAATGAGGGATGTATGCATATGAAAATTATGTGATGTAGAATAAGAATATTTATTCGTAGAACCCTGTGTTGAGATACAATAAACGTGAATGTGTTGTAGGATAAGTGTAGGACAACATGGTGACCACCAGGAAAGAGATGGGTGATAGTGGTTCTAATAATAGACCTAACAAGAGGCTAGAGAAAATTCTAGAGCTTTTGAATTGGCAAGAGTCTCGCATGGATCATAAAGAGCAAGAATTTTGAATGGCACATGAGGATCGAGATTGCAGGAATGCAAAAACCAATCAAGGAGAGGGTGGTCTAGGGGTAGGTCCACGAGGAAAAATTAAGGAAGATCTTGGGAAAGACCTCAAAAGAGTGTCACCACCCAAGTTTGATGGTAAGGCTATCAGATCAGGAGCCAAGGATTGGATTATAGAGATGGAAAAATAATTTGGTCTCTATAACCTTTCTGAATAGACTAAGGTGGCATGGGCTACATATCAGCTCTCAAGTAAAGCAACAACTTGGTGGGATAATGAGATGTTAGAATGAAATATTCAGCATATTGAGATCACTTGGGAACTCTTCCTCAAATATTTTAGGAAGAGATGGTTACCACATCTTTTCTTTGACAAGAAAGTGACAAAATTTCAAAACCTAACCCAAGGAAATATGATTGTGATTTAGTATTGGGAAAAGTTCACTAACCCATTGAAGTATGTGCCTCAGTATTAGGGAGATGAACAGTTCTGTAACTATAAATTCATAATGGGACTAAGACCCCACATAAGAGTTGAGGTGGATATGCATGAGCCTCAAACCATGAATGATTTTTTCCTAAAAGCCACCAAATAGGAATAAAAATTGTAGCAATTATCTAATCTCTGCAGAAACTCCAATTCTAAGTCACAGTATGGGAAGAAGAAATTTCATAAAGGAGACAAGAGCCATTAGATTTGTAATCTCAAGAGGGGAAGTGAGTTGCAGTAGAAGGGTGAAGATGGTAATGGTGGAAAGAACAAGAAGGAAAAAAAAGGAAAGGGTAAGGATGACCATAAGAAAAAAGGGCTTTAGAGAGGACAATCCAGGAGGTCGTAAAGGGCCTTGAGATGGATGTTATACTTGTGGAGGTGATCATTATGCCTCGAATTTTCCTTAGCGGTCGAAGTCATAGGAGGAAGGAAGCTATCGACAAACTTAGCATCACTAGATCCATGCTACAGTGGCTAACAAGTAGGTAGATTATCAGGCTTCGCCAATTCAACTGATAGGTAAGCTCTATGGCCAATTTATCTCTATCTTAATTGATATTGGAGCTACTAAATGTTTTATAGATCCTAGAATAATATCCAAGATACCCATTAGACCTCGATACATGGGAAAATCATGGACAGTCTAGTATGGTAGAGCAGAGGGTAGATACCTATCTCTTTTACAGTGAGTTAGAGCTTCCAACCTTTCAAACTCAGGTCAACTTGTATGTGGCACCTTTAGGCTCTTATGATGTTATTTTGGGAATAAGTTGGTTAACTAAGCATAAGGCTATAGTGAGTTGTGAGGATAAGATGGTCAATTGTCTAGATGATAATGGAAACCCAATCTAGGTTTGTGGAATGCAAAGACTCTTAGAGCTTAGACAGATTTATGCGATGCAGCTCAAGAAGGATTGTTGAAAGAGATGTGCAATTTATGTTGTACATTTCAATAATCATGATAGCAAGGAATCGTATTTAGATGAATGTCCTATTCTCAATGAGTTCCAAGATGTATTCATTGATGAACTTATGAAGTTTCCTCTGAAGCAGGAATTTGACTTTTCTATCGGCCTTGTTCCAAGAGTTGAGCCTCAATCCAAGGCACCCTATCAGATGACCGCCACAAAACTCTATGAGTTGAAGGCACAGTTAATGGAATTGTTGGAAAAAGGGCTTATAAGACCCAGTGTGTCTCCTTAGGGAACACCAATTATTTTGTGAAAAAGGATGGTACTTTGCGTCTGTGTATAGATTATCGGTGTTGGTATGTGGCGACTGATCATGCTATACTGTACCCCCCGACATGTATCCTCATTGGGGTCCAGGTCCGGGCCCGGCCCCAGGTGGGGGTTTAGGGGCAGCAGCCCCTAAGAAAAAAACAATTCCTTTTTTTTTGCATCGTCACCAAAAAAGGAAAAATCAGAGAAAAGAAAAAAAAAATTGTGAAACCCTAATTCTGGAAGCTTCTAAAAATTTTGTTATGAGGGCTGGGATGGGGGTTATAGTATGTAGAAAAACACGATTATTCGCGAGATTGTAATAAATTTTGCACTGGATAATAAAATCATTGGATGGCTGGGGTTTTGTGGATGTAGCCCGGATTGGGTGAACCACGTTAAATTCTCTATGTTGTCTTGTTTCTGCTATAATTTTTTGTGGGTTTTATTTCTCTATTTTATTGATCAAATTTGCATTTAACTATTAGATATCTGCCTTCTATCCCTAACAAGTGGTATCAGAGCGGGTTGTGTTCGATTATTGTCTACAAGAAAGTCTCACGATTAAGTGGGAGTCTCACGGTTAAGTGGGAGAAATGGTGGACGAGGGTAAATTGAAGGTAGATAAATTCAATGGGAAAAACTATCAGTTATGGAAGATGTAGATGGAGGATTATATTTATCAGAAGGATTTATGGAGGCTATTGGAAGGAACATCCAAGAAACTGACATGAATGAGTGATGAGGAATGGAATCTTCTAGACAGAAAGGCACTGGGAGCCATTCATTTATGCCTGGCACAATCGGTGGCATTCAATATTACAACAACAAAGACAACTCAAGAGTTGATGGAAACCCTAGCAAAGTTATATGAAAATCCTTCTGTTTCAAATAGGGTATTTATCATGAAGTGTTTATTTAATATGAAAATGGGAGAAGGTGGGTCAGTTGTTGATCATTTAAATGAGTTTAATACAGTTACCAGTCAATTAACTTATGCAAATGTAAAATTTTATGAAGAAGTTAGGGCTCTTTTGATTTTGTGTTCTTTGCCTTAAAGCTAGAATAGCTTGGTCATGGTTGTTAGTAATTTTATTTCTAGTTCAAATACATTGAAATTTGATGATGTTGTTGGTGTTATTTTGAGCGAGGAAATTCATAGGAAAAAATCAGGTGGAACATCCACATCAGGCAATGTTTTGAATGCAGAAAGTAGGGGCAAAACAAAGGAGAGAGGAAACAATTCTGGAAATCGTGGGAAGTCATGAGGAAAATCAAAGGACAAAAGGTCCCAATCTAGAGATAAGAGGGATTGTTGGTACTGTGGTAAGCCGGGTCATTTAAAGAAAGATTGTTGGTCTAAGAAAAATAAAGAAGGAGACAAAAAGGAAGGAAATAAAGAGGAAAATGTGGTAAGTAATAAATTTGATGAGGATTCTTTGATTCTTTCCCTTGATAATACTGATGATTCTTAGGTGTTAGATTCAGGGGCTTCATTTCATGCTATGCCCCATAGAAGTTATTTTCTTGATTATGTCCAAGGGGATTTTGGGCTAGTTTATTTGGGAAATAACAAACCCCATCAGATTGTTCGAAAGGGAAGAATCAAGATTAAGTTGTAGAATGGGAATCATTGGCTACTACATAAGGTAAGGCACATTCCGAAGTTAAAAAAAAAATTAATTTCAGCAGGGAAACTAGATGATGAAGGTTGTGCTGTTACATTTAGTGATAAAAATTGGAAGGCTACAAAAGGTACCTTAGTGGTAGAAAAAGGTGTGAAATTAGGTATCTTATATCTTTATACAGGTCATACTGTTCCTTCTACTTTAGCTCTTGCAGATAAAAATCAATGTTTATGAACACTTGTTGCAGTTCAATAGGAATAATATCAGATAGTTGTTGTGGATTTTAAATTAGCACTATGGCATAATAGACTTGGGAATATGAGTGCAAAAGGTACGAAAGTACTTCATTCAAAGAATGTTTTACCAGGTCTGAAATGTGTTAATATGGATTTATATGAAAGTTGTGTGTATGGAAAACAAAAGAGAGTTATTTTTCTCAAGGATTGGAAGCAAAAGAAAGATGAAAAATTGGAGCTTGTGCATACGAATGTATGGGGACCAGCTCAAGTATCTTCTCTCAATGGCTCTCAGTACTATGCCACTTTTATTGATGATGCAAAAAGGAAGGTATGGATTTATTTCCTTAGGCAGAAATCTGATGTATTTGGAACTTTTAAGAAACGGAGAAGCTTGATTGAGAATGAGATGGGTAAAAAGTTAAAATTTCTCAGATCGGATAATGGTGGTGAGTATTATAGAAAAGAGTTTGAATAGTATTGTTCCTCTAATGGTATTCATAGGAAGAAAAGGGTTTCCAAGGACTCCACAGGAAAATGGAGTGCCTGAGCGCATGAACAGAGCAATAATGGAGTGTGCACGGACTATGAGATTGCATGTTGGGCTGCCTTTCAACATGTGGGCAGAGGCTATAAACATTGTTGTTTATTTAATCAATAGAGGTCCCTCTAATCCTTTGGATTGTGTTATTCTAGAGGAAGCATGGACAGGTAAGAAGGTGAGTTATTCTTTTCTCAAGACCTTCGGTTGTGAAGCATTTGCACAAGTAGATTCTGAAAATAGAACCAAGCTTGATACAAAATCAAAGAAATGTATATTTATTGGATATGACATTGATGAATTTGGTTATAGGCTTTGGGATTTTGAAAATCAAAAAAATATGAGAAGCAGGGATGTCATATTCAATGAGAAAGTGTTGTACAAAGATCAGTTGCAACAACATGAGAAGAAATAAAATGATTATGTAGTGTTGGATGATATACCAAACAATGATGTTCCAATCGTTCCTCATGCTCCACAACAACAGCAACAACAAATACTAGAAACTCCAATGAATGTTAGATGATCTCCAAGAATAAGTAGACCTTCAAAAATATTTTCTCCCTCTTTTTATTCTATTTTATTAATTGATGTTGGTGAACTAGAATGTTATGATGAAGCTATGCAAGTGGATACCAAGGTTTAGTGAGAGCATGGAATGGAAGAATAAATGGATTCCTTGTTGGAAAATCAGACTTGGGAATTATGCAAGTTGCCTATAGGTAAAAAGGCTTTACCAAAAAAATGGGTTTATAGGCTGAAAGAGGAGGATGGAGGTAAGAAAAGATTTAAAGCCAGATTCGTTGTAAAGGGATTTGCATAGAAAAATGGTATTGATTTTGATTAAATATTTTCTCCTATTGTTAAAATGACTTCTATTCGTATTGTTTTAGGTATTGTGGTTACTAAATATTTGCATTTAGAACAACTTGATGTTAAAACTACCTTTCTCCATGGTGATTTGGAAGAGGAAATATATATGGGACAACCACAAGGATTTGAGGTCAAAGGTAAGGAGAAACTTGTGTGCAGATTGAAGAAAAGTCTATATGGCTTGAAGCAAGCACCTCGGCAATGGTATATTAAATTTGATAGTTTTATGGTTGAACAAGGCTATAGTAGGTGTAATTCAGACCACTGTGTTTATTTTAAGAGGTTAGATGATGATAACTGCATTATCTTATGTTTATATGTTGATGATATGCTTGTATCAGGGTCTAACATGGATCGCGTAAGGGAGTTAAAACAACAATTATCAAATTCATTTGCTATGAAGGATTTGGGGACAGCAAAGCAAATCCTTGGTATGAAGATTTCAAGAGATAGGAAAAATAGAAAATTGTTTTTATTTCAAGTTGACTATGTTGAGAAGGTGTTGCAGAGATTTCATATGGAAAATCCAAATTTTTCAGCACACCTTTGCCCAGTCATGTTAAGTTGACTAAGGATATGTGTCCAAAGACACAAGAGGAGGAAGAAAAAATGTCCAAGGTACCATATGCTTCAGTTGTAGGTAGTTTAATGTACACAATGGTATGCAAAAGACTATATATTGCACATGTTGTAGGAGTTTTTAGCAGGTATATGATTCATCCTGGTGTTGAGCATTGGAATACGGTAAAATGGATTCTCAGGTACTTGAGAGGTACATCCAATAAATTTTTATGTTTTGGGGGCTCTAATACTGATTTAAAAGGCTATGTTGACTCAGATTTGGCAGGGGATATAGATACCAAGCGGAGTACCACAGGCTATATATTTACAGTTGGTGGGACAACAGTGAGTTGGATTTCTTGATTGCAAAAGGTGGTTGCTTTATCCACCACAGAGGCAGAGTATGTTTCTACAACAGAGGCAGAAAAGGAGATGATATGGTTGCAACTTTTCATGGAAGAGTTGGGAAAACAACAGGCTGAAAATTACTTGTTTATAGATAGCTAGAGTGTTATACATATTGCAAAGAATTCTTCCTTGCACTTTAAAACAAAGCACACACAGTTGAGATATCATTGCATTCAAGTAGTGTTGGAGGATGGACATGTCAAGCTGGAAAAGATACATAAGATGCCAATCCAGTGGATATATTTACAAAGGCAGTGACAAGGGATAATTTGAGCTCCTCTTCAACTTCAGTTGGCCTTCAAGGTTGAATTCAAGTATAACAGAGCAGCAGGGTCCAAGGTACTTATTTCCAGTGGGAGTTGTAAGTGCAACAGTGTCATCTAGGATCAGTCTCCAAGTGGGAGATTGTGTTGGTTTGGAGCCTGATCAGTCTCCAAGTGGGAGATTATTGGTATGTGGTGACTGATCATGCTATATTGTACACCCCGACATGTATCCTCATCGGGATTTGGGGTTGGGCCGAGCCCCGGGTAGGGGTTCGGGGGTGGTAGCCCCTAACAATTTTTTTTCCCATTTTTTCACATCGTCACTGAAAAAGAAAAAGAAAAATGACTTTGTAAAACCCTAATTCTAGAAGCTTCTAAAAAGCTTGTTATAAGGGGTTGGGATGGGGGTTACAGTATGTAGAAAAAGGCGATTATTCATGAGATTGTAATAAGTTTTGCACTGGATAATAAAATCATTAGATGGTTGCTGTTTTGTGGATGTATCCCGGATTGGGTGAACCACGTTAAATCCATTGTGTTGTCTTGTTTCTGCTATAATTTTTTGTGTGTTTTATTTCTCTGTTTTATTGATCAAATATGCATTTAACTGTTAGATATCTACCTTCTATCCCTAACAATCGGATGTTGAACAAGGTGATCATCAAGAAATAGTATCCACTCCCAAGGATTGATGAGCTATTTGACCAAATGAAAGGAGCAATGGTGTTCTCCAAAATTGATCTCAGGTCGGGGTACCACCAATTGAGAATTAAGGAAGATGGCATTCTGAAGACTACATTTAGAACTCAATATGGACATTAAAAGTTCACAGTGGTACCTTTTGGTTTGACTAATGCACCAGCAACCTTTATGGACCTCATGAATAGCATGTTCAGAGACTGCTTAGATGACTTTGTTCTGATCTTTGTTGATGACATTCTACTCTACTAAAATATTGTTGAAGAGCATGATAGACACTTGAGGATAGTTTTTCAATGATTGAGAGAAAGGAAACTCTTTGGGAAGTTGTCTAAGTGTTCATTCTATCAATACATGTTGCACTATCTAGGCCATATCATTTTAGTTGAAGGAGTCTATGTAGACCCTGAGAAGATCAAGGCGGTCCTGGAATGGCCAGTGCCTCAGAATGTGTCAAAATTTTGTAGCTTCATGGGCCTCACAAGATACTATAAGAATTTTGTACAAGGGTTCTCCCAAATTGCATCTCCTATTACCTCACTCCAAGGGAAGGGAATGTTTTTTGAATTGACTGAGAAATGCAAGCAGACATTCCAACTCCTAAAGGAGAGGCTCACGAAAACACAAGTGTTCACCATCCCCGATCCTAATGGGAGATTGATGGTAATCACAGACGCTTTAGGAGAGGGATTGGAAGCAATATTAATTTAAGACAAACAAGTGGTAGCATATGAATCAAGGAAGCTCAAGCAACACAAAGTGAACTACATGCCTCATAATTTAGAATTGGCTACAATAGTTCATGCCTTACAAATGTGGAGGCATTATCCCTTGGGAACGTTTTTTGAACTCAAAATGGACCACTTAGGATTGAGATACATATTTACCCAACCACACCTTAATGTGTAGTAGAGAAGGTGGTTGGAATTCCTTGGCGAGTATGACTTTGGAATTGATTATATAAAAGGGAAAGAGAACCAAGTGGTTGATTCTCTTAGTAGATGAAGACATATGGAAACCATGATCTCAAAAAGTTCTAACTTGAGACAACAAGTGATTCATAATCTACTAGGGGATGAACACTATGAGAGAGTGAAGAGTGCCCTAGCAGTAAATCCTCCAAATCATCGGTTCGATGGGTACGAGATTGAACTAGATGGTATTTTGAGATATCAGAAGAGAATGTATATTCTTGACTTTGGAGAGTTGAGGAAGTTGGTTTTAGAAGAGGTTCACAATGCACCTTATTCAGGACACCCCGGATTATCCAAGATGATCGTAGAGTTGAAAACTATGTATTTTTTGTTGGAATCAAGGAACACTGAGAGGGGGGGTGAATCAGTGTTCTATAATTTTTAACCTTATTAATCTCATCCTTAAAGTAGTGATAACATTCAACCAAAAATAAATATGCATGCACATAAGATAAATAACCACAACACCATAACACAAGGATTTTTACGTGGAAACCCTGTTAGGGGAAAAACCATGGTGGAGGTTAATCCACAATATTGTCTGAGTATACTCAAAAGGAAAATTTACAAAATGGGAATGCACTTGCATTCAGGCACACTGCTTGGTGCTCACTACTCAAAAATTGGAAGGCTCGTTGTCTTACAAAGATTTGGATAACATCCAAAGATTGAACTGAGAAAGTAGCATCTACAATTGTCTGAATATAGTTCCAGTTAGGCTCATCAATCACTCTCTTGAACTTCTGACTGATTCTTCTCTTGTGCTTTGTTCTTCTCTAATTCGCTTCACAAAATCATTAATGCACAAGTGAAACTATGCATAATTGCTCTTCAATCCTTCTGATATTTGCAACATGCATCAACTCACACCAAAACATGCATCAAAATGATATAATCAATTACATATATATATTTGTTGCTAAGGATTTAATCGCTTCATGTTGGCTTGAAAAAAATAAGAAATATTCACAAACTGTCTGCTCAAATCATGCATAATATTCAATGCGCATCCACAAAATTTGTCCACAACATAGTGAGGACCCAAAAAAAAATGCTCGAAGATAAAATACTTAAACAATAACTCCTCAAATATTTGCGACACGCTACATCCACCAAGTTGGCCTTCATACATTGATGAATAGAAAATTAGTCAACCGGATCTTCTAACTTACACCCAAATCGATACGAGGCACCAAGATTTACAAATAACACAGATAATGCATCGACCAATCATCCTTGAGATCCATGGCACAAAATAATAACAAAAAAATTTCATATGAATCGAAAAACATAATAATAACTCTCTATTTTTTTTTTAACTCCTTGTTGTATATGGTGGACAAAGTGGCTCTATCTGCTTCAGTTAGTGGAGCACCAAATCTATTCAAGGCTTCATATTTTATCCTTTCATGTTCCATTATAGCTTCTTCCGTTCTTTTTAGTAGGATGTCCCATACATCATTAGGAATATCCTTTTTAATATTCTTCATGTCAGCTTCATGTACAATGATATATCTGATTATTGCTTCAATGGTGGTAGCTTTTTCTACCTCATGTGCTTCCTTGCACAACTCTACAATTTCCTTCAACATATCATTCTATATAATGTTGTTAAGTAGTGCCTCCAACTTCATTGGGGAATGAGGTCTTTCCTATTGTTTCTAATTCTCGACCTTCACCAGAGGCTTCTTCTTTTGACTTGCCTCTTCCTCCTTCTTTAGAGAATCCTACTTGGCTTCCTTCTCCTTTACTCCCATCTAAATCTTGAATGCCTCTTTCTCTTCTTCAATCTCTTCCTCACTTTTAGTGTCAATTATATCAATGCTTCTTTTTTTGCTAGCTTCACCTTGTGAAGCCTCTTTCCTTCCTCTTCAGACCAACTATGGTCCTTCTTCTTATAGTTCCTCTTCTTCATTAGCAACATTAATGCCTATACTCTTCTCCTTTGAAGCCTTTTTCTTGAATCTTCTTCTTATAGGGGTAGCAGGGGGTGATGTGGTGAAAATCTTCTTCTTTTATGCCCTGGTGACATGTACTATCGGATGGGATTTCTCCCTTATCATATGACTATTAGTAGGTTTTATTTTCTTTCCAGTAGATGGAAAAGCCTCAAAGGAATTTTGTGTTGAGGAAGGAGTGGTAGATATTATTTTTGATATTTTAGTACTCACTGATGGTTCATCTACACTCTTGTCTACTATGGTTCATGCTCTTGCATACTCCACCTTTTCTTTTGATAGATCCAACTCTTGTGCATGCACATCTACCATTTTTTCAACGTTTTTCCTCATTATAGGTTCCTTTTACTTCAAATGTTCCTCCAAGGATTTTTCCTCATATGTTCCAACCTTGTTTTGTTTGGATCCTTTGGACTCTTCAATAGAACATACGCACAACCAATATTTTTTTCCTATGTTAGCTCATAGCCTAATTTAGGAACCCAAATAGTTATTAGTTCCACTATCTCCATAATACAATGATCTATGGATATAAGAAATTATGTGATCTCATTTTTTTTATTTCTCAACAATATTCCTTGGAATCCTTTGCCTCTCATACATTATTTTCTAGTTTACAAAAAAGAAAGAAACAAGTGCTTCATCATGCATTGTAACATCACCAAGACTCCTCATGTGATCAACAATCTATAGTGCAACAGGTCTTCCAAGTTTACCTAATTTACCTTTCCAAATACTAGAATCTCCTTCAAAAAGTAGAAAATTAGACACATGACCAGAGTGCCATACTTGAATACATACTTCTCTTTTTTCAGCCTCAAATTCTCCATTTGTTGTTTCCTAACAAACTCATAGAGGTCAAATTCAGCACCATTCACTACCATCTCATGTGCGACATTAATTATGGTGGTAGAAACAAAGTTATCCCAATTTTTGAAGTAAAATTTGTATCCAATAACCATAGTGGTGTATCTAACAACAGGATTTTTTATTTGATTCATTGTCAAGGCCCTTCTATCATATGTAGCTCCATTATTCTCCATTACCACATCATTCTTGATGGGTTTTAACACGAGAACTAGTTCAGAGGATCATAAACCAATGACTTCTCTTATTACTTCCTTTTTATCATGTTGGGAATGTTGGTCCAAAAAATTTGATCATGAATTCTACTGAGGGTCGTTCTAATCCATTGTTCATCATAGTAAAAAATTTGGATCCATTGCCACACATCCAAATTTTTCTCAACTAGCTTTTTCTATTCTTGCTTCAAGTTGAATTTATCATCTAATAATTCATTCAATCTTACATCTCATAATTTGGTGGGAGGATGCTCTTCCATCTTAGCATGAATATAAGCCCTAATGTCCTCAATCAGTAAAATCCCATACGGTATCTGCGAGAGTGCACCTAATGGGTAATTTTATATGGCTCTAGCAGGATACCTCTAAATTTGGGTTGTGGTTTCTTAGAAACTTCTACAACCTTAGGTGTAGCCATCGTAAAATGTATTCAAACTATTTTTTCAAAAATATAGGGCATGCAAGATTTGTTAAATACATTTTTACTTCACTTCACCAAATTAGGGTTTCAATGCACTAAACTTTGAATCACCTTTTGCATTTCAAATTCACTTCTCACTGCTCTACTTCTCTTCAAATTCTTTGTGAAATTAATTTGCTTTGTCAAATATTATTATAACCCTTTCATGTACCAAAATTCCACAATAAATGCTTCAAGTGATAAAGCTGGCAACATATTTTTGTATACACAGACAACTTTTCAATCTCCACAAATCTTCACATTGACATATTTTCTTTTGAAATTTTCACCAATAGATTTGGCATGTTGTTCTTCAACTCATACCTTTTTGTTATAGCTTCAACACCTCTTTCCTTGGTGGGCGATAAAATATATCCATTAAATCTCCCCCTAAGCCATAGCTATTGGCTTAGTTTCTAGAGGAAACATCTACACCAGAGGATGGTACAGATTCTTCCTTGTTTTCTATCTCTTCATTCTTTCTTTAGATCTTCTCCATTTCCTTCTATGTTTCTACTAGATCCACCTTTTTGACTAGTTCATTCATCTTTACCGAATTATCCTTCCTTGTGTTTCTGCTTTTGTAAAACTTAGCAATATGTCTAGGTCTACTACAATTGTGACATACAAAATTCTTCTGAACAACATTCCTTCCACTCATTCTAGACCTACATTGATTTTTTGTGTCTAAATCCATACCATGTATAATAGTAACCACTGCAAGTTTGAATCATTCTACCATTGTTATATGTATTCATGATTTGACTTCTCCATTCACTTTCTCTATGTCCAAATTTCCTTCATGTAAAACATTGACCAGTAAAGGATGGAACATTCTAATTCCTTTTTCTTATGCATTCCATTTCTCTATGTCCAAATTTATTGCAAGAATAGAAAAAACCATTGAAAGATGGGTACCTTTGAGCATTTGGTTGTTTGACCGGAGGTCTTCTAACATTATTATTTTTATTCCAAATCTTTCCATTGTTCTTCTTTCCTCCATTATTCTCGGGTTCATTGATCTTTTCTTCTACCTTAGGTCTCTGATCTTCTTTTTTGATTTCACCCTTTTCAAATCCTAAGCCACCTTTATCCTTGGATAATTTTTGACCTACAATCATCTCATCAAGCATTGTAGAATAATTTTGAATTTGTCTTCATGGTTTCTTTCTTTTTCTAGATCTAATATTAGATTTACCACTTCTTGTTCAAGACTTGTGCATTCATAAAATTTTCTTTTTACCAATGCATTTAGACATTCCTCAACTCTTTTCTTTTCTTCAACTTGTACTTTCAAACCGGTGATGTTTTCATTTTCTTGTTTCAATTATTCACTAACTTCCTTATGCCTTTCTCTGAACTTCTTGATTTTCTCTCTCAATTTTTTGATGCATTCATTTGCTTCTTTGATATTTTATTTCAAATCTCTATTTTCACCTTCAATCTTGTCAAGATATTCAAGAGCAAATTTGAGTTCTCCATCTTTACCAAGCATGCAGTCTTCTTCAATGTATCTAATAGAAGGAAACTCTTCCAGAGGAATATAAAAAATTTATATTATCCATGTGTTTAATCTCCAAGATCTTCCCAAAGCGGTTAAGCTCCTTCCAGGGATCCAAGCTCTAATACCAATTGTTGAACACCTAAAATACTAGGGGGTGAATCAATATTCTATTAAACAATTCAAACATTATCCATCCAATTACCAAATAATATTCAATTTTTCTAAGGAAAGAAAGCATGAAACATCCACAAGATCACACAACACATGAACATCAAGATTTTTACATGGAAAACCCAAAATGGGAAAAACCACGATGAGGGTTAGCTCACAATATATTATAACTGGTTATAGTATATTATAGAAGTGATCATTGCAGATGAACTCACTATCCACAAGGAAAAAGATAGAAGAAAGAGGGGTGGCTCAAAGCTCATTTTGAACTATTACAAATTGCATCTACAATATGCATGTTTACAACTCCAATGAAGTATAGTATCAATCTTTGCACTGATCTAGATCAATGCTCTGCTATGTTCTGCATTCACACACTTTTCAACTCAATTCACACAACTTCAATCAAATTCACATCATCCTCGTGTAGGTCACACCCAATGCATGTCATCACACATAAAACACCAAAACCAATCCTTTATATATACCTGCATCAAGTGTAACATCAATTAGGTCAACCTAATTGGATGTAACCTACAAGATTCAATCTTGTCAGTCCCAAGTAATTTCAATCAAAATTCATGCCGTAATTCAAAATTTAAAACTCCTTAATATAGGTTGTTACGAACCTAAAATAGATCCCATATAAGAGAACAACACATATCAACCCTTCACATACACATTAAATGTGTTAGGTCGATACACTATAGGACCTAAACCAAAACCTTGAACAAATGTTCATCTAATTCACCACACATGGAACTCTAATGTTGATCCTAGCTAGAATTCAAGCTCAACTAACATCTGGAAGATTATTTACATCATCACAACATCAAATACTCATTTGTGGAGGAGTGTGGAATCTACCACACCGACACATTGTATAGGAAATGATTACGAAATGCCAGATCGAATTCTATCATTCATATCTCCCAAAATAATCTACCAAAATGATTAAATATTTGATTTAGATTCTTCTAATAATCACAAAAATTAGGTTAGAACCATAAACAAAAATCTTCCTTTGTGGAGTGGTGTGAATCCAAAAACTGATACACTATAACCCAAAACTAGTTGTTCTGACACAATCATATTTTCACACCACTAAACTTTCCAAACCAAATCTTCTTACACAAATGACTTATTCGACACCTCATAAACATGTTAGGAATATTTTTTGCATAAATGAAAATATTGTATTACATTGGTATGTACATTCTCCATGCTCGTGTTGCCAACTAGCATCATCAATGACAATATCCTCAAACTTCCAACAAAGATCCCTTTATAAATTTATGAGCATGCATGGACCCTATGCAAAGTCCCTCCTCTTTACCTATACATCCCTAGCATGCATCATGCCAATCCAATAGGGAATAATATTGCATCTTGTAAAGCATTGAGATGTTGCTAAAAATTTGGTTGCTAGAACTAGTGGTAAGTAGTCTACCGAATCCACACATGCATCAATATCCAAGGATAGAATCATATGATAAAGATCACTCCTCTGAAATAGTGTCTACAATACCCCTCTAAATCTTGGCTATGTGTACTATATTAAGTGCATATAAATTAAAATTCGTGAAATCCTTTGCATATCCTCCAAGGTGACTATAATTTCCCTCATGGTTAGATAGAACATGCTCATCTCACTCTTCCACCTCTCCACTAGCATCATTATCATGAATTGGCGTGAATTATATTTTGACATTTGGGCTATGTGGCATACCTTGTACTAGTCCCAAAAACCCCAATAAAACTCATCAAACCTCTGTGTTAGTTATAATGCTCATGATCACCTCTCTCAAGACCCTAGAGGAAGTAATCTCTTCCACATATTTCTAAAAACCATGTTAAACTTTATCACATTATTATATCCTATGCATGCACTAATCTATAACTACATGTGTTGCATCATAATTTCATGTCTCACTATGAGCACACACATTGAAACATGCATACACCTTAGGATGAACTATATACATTTTAAGATGCACATGTAGGAAATTTTTCTAGATATGTTCCAAATTAATAAAAAATATAAGATCCCTATACACACTATTTCTCATACACATGAACTACTTTCAATACATGCACCAAAGCACTCTACACACACTTCGCTCTCCTATAAATGCATTGCATTAAAACCACATGCACATTAAAAGGTGAATTTTAAAATTTAGCACACATATTTTACAATTTATTCTACCCCCATTAGTAACCTCTATATGCACCTAAATCTCAAAAAAAAGTATCGATGCTCCCACCTTTGTAGACCACCTATAGTGTATCATGTTCTATGCTCAATTTTAATCAAATTGCATGTTCTCCATTTTTCCTTAGCTCCTTTCTCTACTTTACACTATGAAATATTAAGGTTGAGGGTGCAACCATATTTATCAACCCCCAACTTCCATTTTTTCCATAAGCCTCAATTTTCACCCCCTTTCACCTCTTTTCCTCCCACTCATATGTTTTTGGCCTATTTCCTCTATTTTGTTTTTTTGCTCCTAATTTGTCCTCTATCCTATTTTTCTTTTTGTTTCTCCTTTTGATACACTACCCACACTATTTTTTTCCAATAGACCTCTCAAGGGGCACCATCCCTCCATCTTACTAACATATTTTTTCAACCAACTGAGGAATATCACCTCCCTTTTCACCCCAAAATTCATATATTTAATTTTTATTTAAAGTGGCACTGATTCTCTTACTCATAATGTTATATGAAAGACCTAGGGAAAATGTAGACACCTAAAATCACCTCTTAACATTTATGTTATCATCAAATCCCTCTATATCATCACCTTTTAAATTAATTAATTAATTTGACTCTTCCTCTAGCATTATTTAATTAATAAATCATTTTATAATGTTTAGCTTTAGATAAATTTAAATTTAAATTTTATTTTTTTGAGTTTATCATTCACATTCCAAAGTATTTATTTAATTCCTTCTTTTCTCTCAAATCATTAGTTGAAACAAATAATTATTCAATCTACCTAATCATTTAGACAATCTAAATCATGATTAATCATTTCCAAAAATAAAATTTTGCATATACATAGTTCCATGCTTCATAAGATTCCATGTAGTCCTATCATCAAATCTTGTCCATCCATTCAATCTAGAAAATCCTAACCCTTCACATAACTCTAATAAAGGATTTTTTGTTCTTCAAAATAAAGGAATTGTGTATCCTTACTATCCATTTTCCTTAAGAATATCTCCACCGTCCAAAAATTTCTCTAAATTGAAACTACCCTTATGCACCAATTAGAGGGAACCACTTAGAGGCTCCTCATGCCCCTAGTTTTCTCAAGAAATATCCTCCATTGATCTCTCCAATAAAATATATCCCTTGATCCTACATCGCTCAAATATATAAATTCTCATCATATGATCTATTTTCATAATGTAGTAAAGGAAAATTAACATCCTTCTACCTCCTCAAAGAGAGAGTGCTCCTCTACTACCTTGGGGGAAAATCTTAGGTGACAAAGGATAGGAAAAGGAAGAGTTTTGACCATAACTTATGTTATAGGAAAAAAATTAGAAAAAGGAATTTAGAAAGACTTTAGAGGTCTCGAGAGAAAGTTGGCTAGCTCTTGGACAAGGACAATAGTGTAGTGCACAGATGTCCCTACAACACATTGTGGTCTTGAATGCACCAAAATTAGAACAAGATCACCAAAACACGAGTCTATTGATAGTTCGAGAGCTGAAATTTGAATATTTTACTAGACTAACAAAATTCTTGAAAGTAAAAGAAATGAAAACAAGAAGAAAACTAACATGCAATGATTCAAACTAAACTAAACAAAATGATGAGAGAAAAGAGAGGGATAGACTCGCAAAAGGTCCAACACTACAAATCTTTCTCCAAATGAACAACTTGCACACATGAAAACAATAAAAAATGTTGGGGTTGTTTCATGGCTTGCCTCAATCAAACCATTATTTTGATGTTTCCACCTCCATGGACAACCAAAGGATAGAATACAAAAAAATAAGATAATAGACAAAATGGATTGACAAGATAAATAATCTAGACACATTAGAATATCAATGTGCTACTAAACAAAGATGATAATACAAAATGAAGAGAGGTTTTACCCTCCCTTTAGAAATCTTATGATATCGAAGGAGAACACAACACTCTAGGAAAGATGAGATAAATCCAATGTGCCAAAGTAGAAGACAAAACATGATGTAGAAGCCAAGAATTTGCAAGAATAATGGTGTAAAAGAGAAAGTGAGATCTTTAGAGTGAAACAATGAGAAAGTGATTTGAATGCATGAAGAGTGAGAGAAATAATGAATGATATGCATGCAAGGAGGAATTTTTGGGTGCATCTACCATCAAGGAGGCATTACACTTTATGAGAAGGTCAAAGTGTAACACCCCAATGACCGCAAAATCAAGAACCTTTTCAAGACATTTGCACGACGCACAAATGTCTACATGACATGCTAGCATTCCTGACATAAATTAATTTGAATACTGAAAATAAATTATTTAAGGATGAAATTAAAGCTATGTGAAAGGGGGAATTGCATTATCATCTTTATTACGCTAAAGGGGAGTTTCATAGAATGCAAAATTGAATGGGGTACATTTTTTTGCATTACATTTTTCCCCCACTTTAACGAGCATATGTATGCTGACATGTGAGAGATAAAGTAGAAAGAGGTTGAAGAGAATATACCTAGGATGAAGAGGATGTAGGTATTTAATCCAAAATATGTGATAGAGAAGCTAAGCTAGTACATGAAGAGGATGTGGGTTTTTCATCCTAAATAGTTGCTTGCAATCTCACCACAAAAATGTTAGCTATAGACAAACATGTTAGGTGAAAAATTAAAAAATAGGCATGACAAAATTCATAGGAATGACATGACAATCTAATTAGATAAAAGACATCACTGATAGGTATGGCTAGCAAGACTAGAGACCATACGACAAGTAGATAGGCTTGTGGTTGTTGCAAACTATGTTGCAAGATAGTCAGAGAAAAGATAAGTCTAGGTGAGCTGCCCCCAAGCTAGATGAGACATAAGACATTAAGACATATTTTTGAGATGAAATTTGAAAAATAAGTAGATATGATAGCCCCCCCAAAGAATTATATATGCTACACAAAGGATAACATGCAATTCTAAGGAGAAGAGAAAGACAAGGGAGATGTTGTGGCACCATATACATGGTGAGATGTATTTTTGGGATGTTTTCATGTGAGGGAAAACACGTAAAATCCACAACATAAAAAAGAGAGAAGCAGAGATGAAGAAATCAAGATCACATGGGGATTCAATAATTTGGTGTTAGAAATAATCAAAGATGTATATACATAAGATAAAATAATATAATATATATGAAATCTCATCACCCACCCCAAAATAGATCAGAATGGGAAGAAGAGCACATGAAGACAAATAAAAAGTTGGGTCAACATGGAAGAGGCCTAAATGCCACAACACTTTGCATCGTTCCTAATATGAAAAGAAAAGTGTATGAAAAAGAGAAGAATGATGATACAAATATAAGAAGTGTATGATAGATTTTATCTCATGTATCCAATTACCTACAATGGTATCAATGGTCCTCCAAGCAAGAGAACAAACATCAACAAACAAGCACATGGGAACACAAAAAGCACACAAATCTAATCTAAAGATGTAGAAGAGGTATCGGTCTAGTCTAACACCTCTAATAGGTTGTCCAACTCCCAATATATATCATTGTAAGGGGAGGGAAGATGAGCCTATAGGGGGATAGTGAGAGTGGTGTCAGAAAAATCACCTACAACAAGATCCGAGGAAGGCCCCTCAAGCTCTTCATCACCGAGATCATGCAAACTAACGTCATCAATTTAGCAAAAATAAAGGATAGAGTTGAGATATCCTCCAATGATTCAAACATGCACTCCTCCATAGTGAAGTGCATTGACTATTTAGGAGGAGAATGAAAAATCAGAGAGTCAATGTCAAGCTCTAAAAAATGGACAATGACAAACTCGGGAGAAGGGGGTGACTTCTTCATCATAAGGATGGAGCGCACCAAGGAAGAACAAGACAAGGAAGGTAAGGAAGAAATTTTGAAACCTCATTTTGAAATGAGTTCGGACTCCAACTTATGATTTAGCAAAGGGTTTGGGATCCTCTCAGTGAAATAAGAAGAGGGAGAAGCAAAAGGAGCCACAAATTGACACAACCTTTGTGTGAGGCATGTCAATGGGCTTAGGAAAATGAGGAAGATTAGGTAGAGAAGTGATCAAAGGTGGCTCCATGGAAGGAGTTATGAACACTTGTACCCTATTGGGGTGAGGTTCATTAGTATCTTCTAAGGAAACTAGAATAAAAATAGAGGTGATGGGAATAGAAGTAGAGATAGGAATGGAAGCATGGACAGGAGCAGAGACAAAATTAGAAGCAAAGACAACAAAAGAAAGAGGGGTAGAGATAGGAGGGTCCCCATGAATCCTTTTTGTTTCCTCACACTCCTAATCCAAGGCTAGATGATGACACTTATGCTCTCACACAAGGTGGTTGCGATAACTATGAGCACTAGGGAGGGTGGGATGCAAAGACTCCCAGGGTTCCTATTTCACTAGAGGATTTCTCTCCATAGTTGTTACCGATGGAAAAGAAATCTCCTGAGGAGGGACATGAGGAGGAACATAGATAGGGATAGGATTCTTGAATGTGGGACCCTTTCCTTTATCTACCTTAGGGGTAGGTGGAGAAACAAGAGGAGGCCTCAAGGGACAAGATGTAGAAACAACTCCACATGTATGCTTCCCCTTGGCATATAAGGTGGTTTAAGGGATAGTGGAAAGAATCGAGAGTTGGAAAACTTATGGTTTCAACTTCCATAATGTGGGCACCTTTCCTTTTCTTATGCGAGGAACAATAGAAGTAGCTAAAGACACTACTAAGGGTTTTGAACACACAAAAGAGGATGATGAAGAAGGGGAAGGCCCATGGGCGGGAGCCTATTTATCCTTAGTATTTTTTAGGAGTAGAGGAAAAGGCACATTGTTGTGTGCACATAGAAGCCTTTAGGGATATTGCATGGGAAGAAGGCAGGAAGACACCATCAGAGATTGAGCCTCCAATCTTATACCTAAAGTAAGCCTTGTATAAAAATTATCCTCTAGGTGGTAAGGGTCCAACTAGAGCAGGCCAAGATGATCAAGGGAGAAGCCCCCACATGACATAAGTGGCTTTTACTCAGTGTCCTAGATAGTGTACATTGTTCCATTGTGAGGAAAATTTAGACTTTTATGGATAACAAAGGAAACCACATTCATGGAGACTAACCATAGAATGCCTAGTCTCACTCTAAATAAGTCAAACTTTGGTATCCTGATAAATGACATTTATAGAGTTTTAAGTCCAACCAAGACTGAGAAAGAGATAAAACCAATGGGTGAGATGGAAATATAATCATTTGTATGGATTGTGGTCTACAAATCCTCACATTTCTCCTTGTGTAAATCATTTATGAAAAGGGTCTCCTATGTGATAACATTGACCTGATTCATGGGGTCAACCATAACACTCAGTATGACATTATCATTCACATAGGCTAGTATGTACAACATCGAAAGATCCCTATTAAGAGACAAGTCACATGGTGTGAATTTTATATTAGGTGTTTTATCCACGTGACCCAAAGGAGGAACATGAGTGAATGAAACCATGTTCACATACTCAGATCGATTAGGGTTGGAAGATGAAGGAGAAAATGTTATCAAATTAGCGAAATGGGATAGAAATGGGTCTATGTAAATCTACAATTGACTATTAGGTTTGTCCACATATTTATTTGAATTTTTCTTTTTACCATCAAGTCAAATGGTACTATTATCAATGTGGTCTTGGGTGACATTTTGAAGACACACACACACATCTCTCACTATCATGACCTGATACTCAACGGTATTGGAAAAATTTGTGCATGTCATACTATTAAGAATAAGGCTCAGATAGTGATCTTATCTCTGGAAGATAAATTACACCATATTTAACAATTTTTGTCTAACATTTGTGTAAGATTCAAACAATTTTGTAAAAATTCTATTTCATCCTGCAAAGCTTTATTAGTAGGAACAAATACCATATTTTCTTTTGCTTTATTCTTTCTTGAATCTCCAAATATAGACATAACTAGCCAGTTATCCAGATGGGAGGACAATGAAGAACCCTTTTATTGAGCAACTATTTATTGAGATTCGTGTAGCACAACACATAGATGATCAAAAGAAGGGTATTTCATTTGAAGTACTTTATCTCGCAACTCTGGTAATAGGTTCTAGATGAACACTTGTTGTATGTCAAAATTTAGAAGGGCATAGGAGATTTGGGAAAATAAAGCTTGGTAACAGGCAATATAATTAGTTATTTTTTTGTGTGTACCCTACTTGTATTGGACAAGATCGGTAAAGGTGACCTTCAGTCCGATGTTTTTTCGTAGAATTGTTGTGGATGCTAATTTACTAATTGGTCAAAAGAAAACTAATTATCGAGAAGCGAGAAATATCATTCCAAGACAACATCCTTGAGGGAATGTGGGAATAGTTTCACTAATAGAGCATCATGGTGAAAGAAGTTAGTACACATGGCATTGAAAAATGAGACATGCATCTAAAGATCTCCCCTACCACTGCAATTATCAAATTTAGGAATCTCCATCCCCTGAGGGATGGGGGTATTCAAAATATAAAAAGATAAGGGGCTCTAATGATAATATGGTTGAAACATGGGTTGAGAAGCGGAACTAGCCAAGTTTTCCAATTGAGATTTCATCCACCCCATGTGCAATAGAACATTAAGGATGAGATCAATTGATGAAGGTTGACTAGTTGTAGCAACAAAGGTGGAGGGGACTTGGGTTCTATATGTAGTATTTTTGAATCCCAAAGGGACCCAATTCCTTCTATTTATAGGAATTTTGGTGAAATCGGTGTTGGTATTATTAGCAATAGAGATTGTAGGATCTACATGTCAACCATATGTATAGATACCCCTGGCATTAGACATTCAACTAGTGACTAGTGATTTTTGACTGAACATCTTGAGAGTTACCTAAGATGGAAGTGTATGAAGGGACATGGGTTTCTACAATGTTTGAAATTCCTCAAAGAAACTCAAGGCATCTACATTTGAAAATAATTAAATTTCTCAGACCATTTAAGGAGAGGAGCTGCTTGAGAATATGAATTTTCTTTTACCAAAAAGTCCTCAAACTCTCCAAGTCTCACTTCCAAGGAGTGGACCTCATCACCAAGAACCATAAGAATATATTATTCAGCCATGGAAGAGGAAGAGTTAGGAGAGGTTGGTGGGGTATGCATTTCAACTTCATCACAAGGAGGGGAGAAACCAGGAGAGAACCCTCTAGAGAACTCCTCAAACTCTAGACCTTCACAAGGAGGATTGAATATTATTCTAGATCTCATATCTAAGTGTTAGTAACTTCTCATTACTATGTGTCCAGAGGTAGTGGATTGGGTTGTGAAATGTATAAAAAGCATCACAACACACTACCCAATAAATGCCTCGACAAGAGAATATTTTTTTTGGACAAAAGGATTAGGCAAGAAGAGTTCTCATCAGGTTCACCAAAATTTAGTGAAGTAAAATTAACACCCCTTTGCCTCCTCAAAGAGAGAGTTCTCCTCTACTACCTAATGGGCAAAGCTTAGGTTACAAAGGATGTAAAAAGGGGGAGTTTTGACTATAACTTATGTTTTAGGAAATATTTTGGAAAAAAGACTCTAGAGCTCGAAACAAAATACTTTAGAGGTCTTGAGAACATGTTGGCTACCTCTCAGCCAAGGATAACATCACAGTGTGTGGAAATCCCCATAGTGCATTTTGGTCTCATATGGCTCAAAATCAGAACAAGCTCACATAAATACAAGGAATCTACTGACATTTTGGTAATTGAAATCTGACTGTTTTATTGAACTAACATAATACTTGAAAGTAATAGAAATGAGAACATGAATAAAACTAAAATGCAAGGATTTAAACTAAACCAAAAAAAATGATGAGAGAAAAGAGGGGGACAAACTCACAAGACGTCCAATGCTACAAAGCCTCTCATAATGCTCCAAATGAAAACTACACACATGAAAATAATGAAAACTTTTGGGGCTATTTTGGGGTTTACCTTAGTCAAACCCTTGTTTTGGTTTTTCCACCTCCATAGATACCCAAATAGATAGAATATAAAATTAATAGATAATAGACAAAATGGATTGACAAGATAGAGAAGATAGACACATTAGAATATCAATATGCTACTTAACAAAGATGATACTATGAAAATAAGAGAGTTTTTACCCTCCCTTTAGCAAGCCTGTAATTCCAAAGGAGAATATAACACTCTAGACAAGTTGAGAGAGATCCAATGTGCCAATGTAGAATCCAAGACATGATGTAGAAGCCAAGAACTTGCAATAATAATTTGGTGTAGAAGAGAAAGTGAAAGATTAAGAGTGAAAGAATGAGAAAATAAGTTGAATACATGAGAGAGTGAGAAAGAATGAAGGATGTGCATGCAAGGAGGTGTTTTCAAGTGCATCTTCCACCAAGGAGGCTTTACACTTTGCACACAAGAAGAAGTGTAATGTCCCAATGACCATAGAATCAAGAATCTTTTTTAGGATGTTTGTGTGATGCAGACATTTGAGTGACACACTAGCATCCCTAATGAAAAATAATTTGAATACTAAAAACAAAGGGTTTATGGATGGAATTAAAGTTGTGTGAAAGGGGGAATTGGATTATCATCTTTATTCCTAAATGGGAGTTTGGTGGAATGCGAAATTACATGGGGTACAATTTCTGACATTACACAGAAGTGTTGGAAATTTATGCCTCATCTTCCTAGCTTGGACTTCCATTTTGCCTTGGAGCCCTATTTTTGGCATTTACCGCCATACCGCTGCAAGCTTTCCTTGGTGGCGCGGTTGTGCAGTTTACCGCTTTACCATGAGCCACCTTGCTTGGTCTGGCAGTTGGACTTACCGCAACAATCTTCTTCTAGACTGGTGGTGGCACAGTGAGTGGCAACAGTTGGCATGGCGGTTACTACCATACCGCAGAGCTACCATACCGCAAGGGTTGCTCAGAGGTGGCGAGGTAGCGCGGTTGGCAACATGTTGGCGGAGCAAGGCCTTATCACCAAACCGCAAGATTTTCTCGTTGGTGACACGGTAGCATGGTAGCAGCTGGCGGTTGAAGGGTGGCGGTCTTCTGACAGTTACTGCTTACTGCGGTTAGTGCTCGAGGAAGCCGCGGTGGTTGCGGTGGATGGTTGGCGGTCAGCATTGGCGGTTACTGCCATACCGTGGGTGGTGATATGTCTCACCGTGGTGCCATGGTAAGACCGTTGGCGGTCTGCCTGGTGGTCACCGCCCTACCGTAGGGTGGCTTGTCGGCCCTCGTGGTAGCACGGTTGACCGTTAGCGGTGTCACCGCCTTACCACGGTTGTCTATCGGTCAGGGCACGGTAGTGCGGGGCGATCAAAGTTGGAGCTCGATGCGCTCATCGCCACAATGTGGATGGGTCAGTTGGACTCGACGGTAGCGCAGGGAATATTTGGCTGAGCTCGGTGGAGTCCGAGTGAGCTCGGGTGAGCTCACCGCATTACCGTGGCCGGGTTGACTGAGCTCGGCAATAGCACAGTTGGAGGTCGAAGGGTCATCATGGGCTCACCGCCATACCGCGAAGGGTGTTTGGACTCGGAGTGGTAGCGCAGTGGATGGCAAAGGTGAGCTCGGAGCTTGGTCGACTAGCTTGACTGAGTTTAACCAAAAGTCAAAGGTAGCGAACGAACAAAAATGTGACACGTGGCTCAGGGTTAGGATGTTGATTGGCTAGGTGCCAAAATAGTGTTTGATAGTTATTGTTGGTCGAGTTTTCAGCTAAAGACAAGACCCGATTTGGGCAAGGAA
Organism: Sequoiadendron giganteum; assembly: GCA_007115665.2. NCBI lineage: Eukaryota > Viridiplantae > Streptophyta > Pinopsida > Cupressales > Cupressaceae > Sequoiadendron > Sequoiadendron giganteum. Next base: position 188,086,027 of record CM021100.1, on the reverse strand, counting down.
TGGAATGCCTAGGTGACCCGATGCAAGAAGATCTATCATTGATATCCTGATGACCGTTGATTGTTTAGTCAAGGCAGGAAAGGCTGGCGCATGGAAATGAGATTAAGTAATCTTGCGTGCACGACAAAAGATAGGAGAGCAATTAGAGAGAGAGGCAGAGTGAGTGTTCAAACGGTCTAGACTGTGAACACTTTGTCTCTCATTTCTACAAATATGTAAACCTGTGGAGGCCGTGTGGCTGGGCTGGCCATCAGGCTGGCTATGACAGTCATTTGAGAGGAGCTGAAGGGAATCTACACAGTATGTCATGAGGACATTGTAACTGTGTGAAGATTATATTTTGTGTTGCTTGTATTTCTCTCCAGATGGACAAGATGTATTATCCTGAAGAGCATAGCTCCGTGTTTGTATTGTAACTGGTTTTTTGTTACTGAATAATACAAGTGAGCTAAATGTTTTGGAGGTGGGATTTTTTACCTGAAAAGGTTTTTCCCACGTATATTTGTGTGTCCATAGTTTTGTCTTTCATATTGTTTGATTCATGTTCTTGAATCTATGCTTGTGTTGAATCTGTTTTATGTTAAGCATTTACTTCTCTCAGAGGATCAATGGGGGATCAACTATGCATGCTTCTGCTTTATGACATAGTTGTTTGTGTCTTCGATGTGATTAAAGTGAAAATCACTAAGGCACTGTTGTCTTAGATGTGTTCTATTATGACAAAATTGAACTCCCTTTCCCCAACAATGAGAACTTAGAATACATTGTTATGTTATCAAATACAAGTGCCAACATCCAATCATTCATTACAAATCTATTTTGATAACATCCACTATTTGTGTGCAATAAGAGACTTTTTGGTGAGGGATTTGTTATAGATTTTCATATTTTATGTATATTATTTTAGCTCAATTAGAGATTTACAATTAGACATAGATTATGGTCTGAATTAGTTTGAATCCTTTTATTTGTGTTTTATGTTTCCTTTTTCAAAGATAAATAGTAGTATGAGTACTATGAATCACAATAGAAGTAAGAAAAGGAGCACCATGAACCATGATAAGAGAAGAAATGTAGGAGAGGTTTTAGGTGAGATGGTTAAGGATTCTATAGTATCATTAGAATGAGTAATGATAATGTGTTTGGGGTAGAAAAAGAGGAAGATGAGAAACCTCATAGAAAAAAAATTTATGTCACAAATTCAACAAGCTTAATAACGGGTTGAACAAGAGAAGTAATTTCATAAAGTATATAAGAGAGGTCTCAAATTTTTCCATAAAATCTTTTAATTGTATTGTGTGTGATAACATTCGTGTAGTTACAAGAAGAGATAAGAATGGTAACTATTTCAAGACATGTGAGAGAGCTAACATTAGAGAATGAGTAGTAAATATAATTAAGATTTGATAAGAATGATGATAAATAAATGCATATAGATACAAGACTATGTATACTGTTATTTCAAGGATAAAAATAATACAACCCATTAGGTACGTAACAACATACTCATTCCTAGAAATAATAGAAGAATGTGTATGTACTTTAGAATATTTTAATTAGATAGTATCACGACTTTAGAGAGGGAAGAAGGAGGCAATTCATGCATAGAACAATCATTACTAGGAGGAGAAATATTCACATATTCATTGAAACACAAATATTATACATGATCCATGAGCTCCTTAAATAACAATATTATTTTCCTTGTGTTTGTTAGAAGGCCCATGATGTTCACACAAAATGTATGGTAAATAAAAGGATGAAGGGGTTGTAGGGTTATGAACAGAGGTGGCAAGGTTTATGTGGTTCTAGAGGTGAATTAGATAATAATATTATATCACTACAAATAGAGGGGAAGGAGGCTAACTATAAGAAAAAAAGGACATGATAGAACACAAGGTTTAAGGCAAAAAGGAGGTAAATGTAAATATCACAGTGAAGGATAATGTGATGACTCATTAGAAGTAGGAATCATGTAAAAATGAAAGTGGAAAGTAGAAAGTGATTCATAAGAACTAGGGTGTGAAGTGGTAGAATAGGAGAAATAGTGGAAGAAATAAAAAGTGTAGGTCAAAAGAGATAGGGTACTAAAATTCACAAGTTCAATCTGCATGGAAGGGATAGTTTGTAGAGGGAGGAGATATGCATTTTCAATTATAATTTTAGAAAAGGATGTAGTATGGACACGAGGAAGAGGATCCAATAGAGGTACCTCATCATTTTGGGTTAATTTAAGGACAACATTGTTTAAGTGACCATTAAGTGTAGAATAGTCATATTTGGTGAATAGAATTATAGAAAGAATAGGAATAGATTGATTTTCACTATCATCGCGATTTAGAGGTAAGGAGGTGCACCTATGAGAAGGTGAAGAGGATAGGGAAGAAACTTCACATGGAGGTTTATAAAGTGAGCTTTGGGAGGATTGTGTTTGGTATGAGTAAGTAATTCATGAGAAGTATGAGAAAAGGAATGATTTAAAAAGGATAAGAGATGAGTGGTCATAAAAGAGTAATTAGGAGAGACAATAAGACAATAATAAGGATCAAAGAGGTTGGTATGAATGGAAGGAGAAAGAGAAATATGCATTAAGACAAGGGATAAAAGTAGATATTAAGGTCTTATATAGATGAGCACAAGAAATAAATTGTGAGATAAGGAAAACATGCAATGTGAGATATAAGTTTATCAAATAAAAGAAAAATAAATGAACTTTATTTATTTAAATGTATTAACTTCATTTATTTAAATGCATAAACTAAATTAGATCAAATGAAAACATTTAATTATGCATAAAATAACTTAACTAGATTGAATTATATCACATATGAGTTGGGATTAGAAAAAGACAAGAGGATAGATACTTGGAAGCAATAAATGAAATCAAAATGTCACATTCACAATTGAGTGTTGTTTATAGATGCATGTGTGATTTGATAGATATAATTATATGATTGTTTTCTTGTTCATCAACTAATGTTAAGAGGTGTGTGTGCATGACATATAAGCATATCACTGTTATATTGACTATTGCAAGAGTTCATTGATTGTGATAATAGTGAATTGATTAATGCAAAATATGACTACCACCATAAGTTATTGTTTAGATGTATATATATGTGTAGTTATTATCATACTGAATTTATATAGAAGGGATACAAAGTTTTGTATGATGCACACTACTATTAAATGCATATTTAATGACTACTTAAGAAAATAAGAATATGTCTATAGTACTTATGAATGGAAGGGGAAAGAGAAGTATGAGTTGAGGACAAGGGATACAAGTAGATCCTCGTGTCTTAGATAGATGAGCATGAGGAAGAAATTATGAGACAAGGAAAACATGCAACGTGAAGTATGAGTTTACCCAAAAAAAAAAAAACTTTATTTATTTAAATGTATAAATTAAATTAGATCAAATAAAAAACTTCAATTATGAATAAAAGAACTTAACTAGATCAAATTATATGTGGAGTTGGGATTGGCAAAAGACGAAGATAGATACTTGGAAACAATAAATGAAATCAAAATGTCACATTCATAATTAAGTGTTGTTTATAAATATATGCAAGTGAGTTGATAGATATAATTATATGATTGTTTATTTTCATCTAACTAATGTTAAGAGGTCTATATACATGACATATAGATGTACCATTGTTATATTGACTATTGCAATTTGAATACATTAATTATCGATAACATACTAATGAATGCAAAATATGATTGCCACCATAAATTATTGTTCATATATATATATATATAATCAAACTTTTTTTTTTATATATTAAAAAAATATAAGATTTTATATAATACAAACTACTACCAAATGCACATTTATGATTGCTTAAAAAAATATGAATATGACTACCATATGGTTGTTTCCTCATAATTACATCTATACAATTTTTTTCTAAATATTGAAATTATATTTTCTTTCAATGATTCGTATAACCTTAAAAAGTTTATTGTGGTTTCATAAATTGTCAATCATTTAACTATCCAAGTTGTATTCTACAATTGATGTCATACTTCTTGACTTTCTTATGTATTCTATGTGTATGATGTCATAACTCTTTCCGTATCCCTGTCCCACATTGCATTATTAAGATTTGATGTTCATCCCAAACTCATAAAAAATCTATATTTATTATTTATTATTAGTGTTTGTGGGGTTTCCTTTATTTGTCGGACATTTTGGTGCCAACCAGAATCTTTTGTTTTAGAGATTCGTGTGTTTCTCTAACCTTGTGGGGCCCTTAACCAAGGTTTCGAACCGACAAGTCCTGAGAGTCAATGACCAATTTTAAATGGACAAATATTTAAATAACATTTTAAATGTTTCGAGGTCTTTGGAGCCTAAGTTTTGAAAGCTGAAATATTTTAATGTCTTTTCAAATGAAGGGAAAGTGTCACAACTCTTTCCATCCATTCTAGGTCATCACGAATGGTGGGCACTATTCCAATTATTTTGGGGCACAATTGTTGTTGAAATCGTTGTTGTTATAGTGTAGAGGTTGGGGTTTTCATCTTGTTGGATTTGAATGATGTTTTTTTTCATTTGAGGGAGGTTGGTTGTTGTTATAAAATTATTGAAGTTAGAGGGGTGCTAAAATTATGTAGGGTGATTATAAATTTCAATTTACTTTATTGAAGGGATCACGTGCCTGTAGAATCAAAGGAGGTTAATATTGTAAATGGTTTCATAACATAATGTTTCCATGACAGTTTGTATTTGTCCATAAAGATCAAGTCGCCACAACTAGGGTTTTTCTCTACAACATTTATTGGCATGAGTATAATATTGAATTTGATGAGTGTGGTAGCATTTTAAAACATTTCAAATGCCTTGTAATGATCTCTTTCATATTATACATAGATTTATCCAATTTTGTAATGGATTATTAAACATGTTCTATTATCGAATGCCACACTTTGTAGTGTATGAAAGTTACACAACTTATTGTTTCTTGTGGTTTTATGTGTAGAAGTTGTCAAAACCAACTTCAGAGTCCAAGAACACCTGCATGCAAATGGATACCTGTCACAAGGAAGAGAATGGACAAAAAAGCAAACGAGGGTTTGAAGCTCTGAAATATTGAGATTGTATTATCAGATCAAGAGAATAAAAAATATACAATGGATCAATCCTTAAGAAAGGAGATCATGCAAAACCTAAAAGTAACCCTAATAGGAAGACATTTAATAATTAATAAAGTGAAATCTTAAGAGAGGAATAAAGTTAACTTAATTAACACAATTAAGTTAAAACCTTTACTCTAACACCCCTTTTAAGATGAGCAAGAGTGCAGCTACAAACATGTGCAAGAAAGCAAAAGGTAATTACAATGCATGAAAGTAAACATGGGTCCCGACAACTAGGCCTGATTAGGTACCCATTTACAAAAGCAATGCAAACTAAATGAAACGGGGTAAAAGAGAAAACCGAGTAGGAAGAAAACTCCTCCCCAAAATAGAATGCAAAGAAGGAATGCAATTCACTAATGAAAGAAGGATAGGAGGTGGATTTCATGATACCCCCATAGACAACTTTTATCATATAATTACATGTAAAAAGGTCTCCATAAGAGAGATAGAAAGAAAGAAGAAGGCCCCCCCACAATGAAGAAACTCTTGTCACAATGGTAGATGCTTGATGTAGAATCCAAAAAGAGATCCTGAAGCGGCAAATGATATTCCTCCCCTTGGGAAGAAACAGATCCAAAGGACGATGACAAAGAAACCCTGTGAAGAGTGATGAACCAATCTATCTCAGGATGTGTGCCAAGATAGGATGCTAAAGAATCTATTTGTCTGAACTGGAACAAATGATGCCAAATCCAAACTGATGTGGAGAATCTTGAAATGCAACCTTTGAATGCACTGATAATGGTGGGCGTACAGTGATAACCTGACTGTCAAGGTAGAGGAGATGAATGTCATCATAAGAATCCTCCAAATCTGCAATATAGGACTCAACAAACAAGAAAGATATGTCTGCAACATAAGAGTCCAAAGTAGCTATGTCTGGAAGATGTATGATTCCCTGCTGCACTAAATCAGGAACAACAGGAGATGCTGATGAAGTCTCAATCTGAAAAGTAGGAACTGTGAGACAAGCCTCTGATCCATCAGAAAATGTAAGGGTGTCTAAATACTCAAGCTCCTCTAAAGTATCATGATCAAAGGGTGTATTCTCTCTCCAAGAAATGGGTAAGAGACAATCTGAAGTAGGATCCTCTAGGAATGGAGAGAGATTGGGGTCTCCATAGATCTCCCAAAGACATGTCCAAAGTGGGTAAGGACAATCAATGTCCGATATAACCAACACAGTGTCATGATCAACACTAGACAATATAAGTCCTACTGTGTGATCTCTAATGATATCCCATGCTAATTTTCCCTCTGAAGTGGCTGGTTCAAGAATGAGATCATACAAATAAGGCAAAATATTAAGCCACCTACAATGTGTAAGTATTCCCTTTGCCCATGACTCATAATTACCTTGTTCCAAAATTACAATTGAAGGGTGAGTATAAAAACCCATGATAACTCTTCAAATGAAAAAAAACTGAGAAATCTGACCTTATTACATGTAGATCAAATTAATATAGCCCATCCCACACAAACATAACCCATGTAGGTTCCAGAATGTCCAAGTAAATGAGCAAAGTGGAAAAAAAACACAAGGTTGAATAAAATTTACCTGATAAAATTTCTAATCAAATATACTAAAAATATGGAAAGATAATTGCAACACCTTTCCAATGCCTATTCGTTTGCGCAAAATGGAGTTCAGACACAAAAGTTACGCCCTTCAGAATGCAAAACACAAGTTCTGACTTTGACTAGCAAAAAAGACTACAAAACAGAAAAATCAGAAAAAAAAAATCACTAGCACCACTGGAATGGCGCTGGAACTAGCTTTCCGATGATATCTCGTTTTCACAAAATGGAGATCGTATGCAAACAATACGCTCGATTTCATGCAAGTTGCTCAAAAGGGTTTTAAAAAAAAAATTACACAACCCTCGGGGGCTAAGACCTTCGACCCCTGGTCACATGGCCGACCAGGGGGTTGGCACACAGGAGCTGGAGCGCAGTCCTTGGTTCCCCATATGACCGCGGCTAGGGTGTAAGGGGCCACCGGAGCTGGGCGTTGGCGGCGCTCGGGCTGACTGTCGGTGTCTGGCCGATGGCCGGCTGACGGAGGACTGCAGAGCGACGGGTGGGGTGGCTGCAGAGCACCAAGGGTGGTGTTGCAGTGGTGGGAGCCGATGGCCACCACCTAAACTGGCGGAGTTGCCATTTGAATTGGTAGTGGTGAATTTTCACCAAAATTTTTGATTTTTTGTCTCATAAACTGTGCCCTAAGGTCGTACGGCCTTGGGGCCAATTTTTTTTGCCTTTTCGGTGGACAGAGGCCAAAATAGATAAATTTTATATGAAAATAGGGGTTTTTGGACACTTTAGACTTAATGACGAGGTCTGTTTTGTCCAAAAATTCCCAAAAAATTAGGCGACCCCCAGATCCACAAAAAATCAACTTGTAAAATTGTGAAAACTTGATCCAACCTTCGTAGCTCCAAATTCTTCAAACAAGAATAGGTTGCAGCAGGTCTGCTCTAACACCATGTAGAAGTTGTCAAAACCAACTTCAGAGTCCAAGAACACCTGCATGCAAATGGATACCTATCACAGGGAAGAGAATGGAGGAAAAAGCAAACGAGGGTTTGAAGCTCTGAAATATTGAGATTGTATTATCAGATCAAGAAATTAAAAAATATACAATGGATCAATCCTTAAGAAAGGAGATCATGCAAAACCTAAAAGTAACTCTAATAGGAAGACATTTAATAATTAATATAATTATTAAATGTCACATTATGCAAACTAAAGTGAAATCTTAAGAGATGAATAAAAGTAACTTAATTAACACAATTAAGTTAAAACCTTTACTCTAGCATTATGTTGTTTAAGTTTGATAGACTGTAATTCTATTGCCCAATGGATAGGTGCTAATTTGGGAATTGTTGGAACATAATTTTGTGTCCAAATTTTTTGCAGGTCTGCCTCTATTTGTTCTTATGCTATGTTTGCTTTATGTTAACTTATCTTTAATAACTAATGTGAAAAAATATAAGTGAGTTTTCATTTGGAAAAAAATTCTCAAGTCTATCATATGATGTCCCTTGCATGCTCTTTATGCTTCAATGTCTTTGAAAATTCCAAAAAAAAATCTATGAAGTTGTAAGGGGTGTTTTCCTTAAGTTTTGCAAGTTGTTAAAGTTTTGGACCTTCAAAGATTTTCTTATAGGCATGTCATCCCTACCATCTCCACTTTCATTTTTTTATTGAGTTATCAAGATGCATCCCTACAACATGTCCTTTCAACCAATCTTGACAATCTAGTCCAAACCCTTAAAAATTTGTCTATATAAATTTTTTTGATTTGTCATACTTTTTGTGGTTGTACTATTAGTCATCTAAGTTCTAAGATTTGTTGTCGCCTTACAATTTTTATATCACTAAAGTGTTGAGTTTAATCCTCCACTCAAGTCACTCTTATTTATCATACCCTTGATCTCTTACCCCTAAAAAATTTATGAAGTTAATTCTTTTTCATCGAGCTTTTGGACTTGGTCATCTCATCATCTAGCTACCCTTCCAACTCCAAAAACTTGATCCTTTGTAGTAAAAAAATTTATAAGTCTATCAATACCAAAGTCATAGGAATCCCTTAACCATCATGGCATATCCATTATTCCCCCACAACTCTGAGGTCCACCCATTTGCCTCAAATCCTTTTAAATTTCAGCCTTCAAACTTTACCATCCTTGAATACCACTTCCCTCCATGCCCCACCTTCTCGATCCTTTGATGATTTAAAAGAATCCCCAAGTGTTTGAGATTTTTGAGCTTTATCTTGCATGTATATCCTTTCATCCAAATTGACCCTCTAATGCTAATGTCATGTTGATGTTATCTTTCCATCAGATTTATGATTTAATCCATGCTTGCTAATGTCATGTTGAAATCATCTTTGTGTGATGTTGATCTCGTCATGACATCACATCATGCTTACCTAACCTTTTCACACCCCAAAATTTTATCTTTCGAATTGAGATGTCAATCCATCCATTCCTTAGTGCCAATTCCATATTTTCTTGAACTCTAGCTCCCATTACATTATTTTTTTAGTGTCCTTCAAATTCAAACTTTCAACCTTTTTCTTGGTAGGTCTATTGTAAGATCATTCCAATACCTAACCCTGCCATCCCACAAGCCTTTTCCTTTTTGAGGTTTCCCCTTCACACATCCTATCGTGGCATGACTTCATGGTCATCTCTAAATTCCAACAATCTGATCATAGGTTTTTATCATGAGTTTATCCCAAGCTTTGAAGTTTGACAATACCACCTATTTTTTGCTTACTTCTCTATAACTCATCAAAATAGCATGGAAAGCCAAATTGCCCCTACGAAAGGACTTGAAATGTCAAAAATTTACTAACAACTAAAAATGAACTACCTTTTCACATCAAAGTTTAATGGATCCATACCTCCAACTTCCTTTGAGCTTGATATGTAGGGAAAAGGGATCTAGGGCATAAATTGCACGTGTCCCTATATGTTCATTAGGGTGAGGATCCAACAATGATCTCAAATACCCACTTGGCCACTAACCTCATTGGAAGGGCCAAAATTAGGGATTAAGCTTTTGGATTCTCTTGGGGGAATAATTCGACTATAAAAAATTGATTGTAGTTCACCTAAATTTAACAACTTACTCATGCAACTATGAAACTACTAAAATGCAAAAAACTAAGAAGATTTATGAGAAATACAAGTCTAAAAGATGGAGACAAAGATCGGAGTGGGGAAGGGTAGATACAAAAGAACCTAGCATATAAATTTGGGGTTGAAATTTTTGGACAAGGGTATTGGGTTCCCTAGATTGGGTAACAACTACTTCATATCTAACTCCACTTTCCTCTTGCTCCTAGTCTGTGTGCTCTTCAATTTAGGGATCATTGTCAAAACTTCATTTATCATTGAGATAATCTACTTTCCTTGAGTTTTACAACTTGTAGGACTTGAATGCACAATTCGATCTGGATTCCTTCCAATTTAGCTTCAAATTTTTACCTACATATGAGAAAAGGGGAAAAGGGTTGTGTCATATAGGGGCTTGCAAAAGTCAAACCCCAATTTTGATATTTTTGTAATGTAGGAAAAGTGGAACCCTAGGGTTTAATTAGGATTAGCTATTTTTCACTACAAAACACTAGAATTTAGATTGGACAAGGACATGAGATTAAATTTCAACCTAAAAGGTGATTCAATCAACCCTGGATTTGAATTCTTAAGGGGGTTTGAAATGTATTTTTGATGAAATACAATGATGCAACTAGTTAACTATGGAAATGCAACATTTTGTCATGAATTATAGCAATTGGATGTTGAAGTGAATAACCAAGATCTTCAATATGAAACACCAAATAACCTCAAAAAGAAATAGAGAGAAGCAACAATGGAAGATGATATTCCACCAAACAAGAATTGCAATATGATACAATATGATATGCATGTTATACAATAGAATGTTATACAAAATATGCAAGAGATGCCTTGCTTATAAAGGCAAGGATGAGAGATAGGATTAGACAAGATCATGACAAATGTCTTAATCCTATCAAATGAGACAACTAACTCATAACTACCTAGGATGATGTGAATTCTAGATAAGACAACTATGACTTCTAGAAAGAATATTTTATCCTAAGTAAACTTAACATGTGAACTAAGTCCCTAGTAAAGAATTAACTAGGTACAAAACTTATTCACACCAACACCTCCCCTTAAGTTCAACTTAGGGAGGAACAAACCAATGCAAAAGATGGATCCTGACAACAAGGCTTGATGAGGTACCCATGTACAAAAAAAAACTAAAAAAATCTCACAAGTGGAGAAAAGGAGAAAAACCTTGTGGGAGAAAACTCCTCTCCAAAAGAGAGAAACACAAGATGAAGGGCTAAGAAGCCTCCAAAACAATGTCCCAAGAAGAATAGGAACATGAAGAACATCACTAAAGCAAGAAGAAGCTACAAACACCTATTGAAAGTGTTGGAAGAATGAAGAAGATCACATCTCTTGATATAGTTTTTGTTGTCATTGATGTAACCATAATATATGAGTTGCAACTGCAAGATTCAAAGTCATGTTGATCCAGTATTCTAAACCGGTAATGTAGGTTCATCCTCTGGTATTTTGCTCTGGATTTCCCCTCCAGTAATAGTTGCTACTTCATATTTTAGGAAATGGTTTTTGGTTGATAATAGCATGCATGGACAAGATCCCATGCATACAGATGCTCGTGGTTATCGCCGATATCATTTTTGTTTACATTTTTTTTATTAGGTCTATGGTTGGCCAACCTAACAAGTGGTTGAAGGTGAAATGGATTAAATTTTGTTTATGTAATCCATGCCGACATGTAGTTGTGTGCCACACGTTTGAATTGTTTTTGAGAAGTTTTGTGTTCTCTTAGAGTTGACCTAATTGTTACTTATGGGAAAATCAGATATATACATAAGATGTCTTTGGAGATAAATACATGGATGTGTGTTGGTGTATTCAAATGTTGGTAGATTATATATGGATGCAAAAACAGCGAAGAGTGATATGTTGGCATGCAAATTTTTTGAGCTTCAAAGGAACTAAATTTGCACTCTGAGGTGTACTTACATCAGTTCATTCTATGGTTGTAAGCCATTTTGTTACTACACTTTTGTAGGCAGTGAGTCTCCATTTTGGACAGTGAGTCCTGGCAGTGAGCCACCTCTTTTGTAATATCTTATAACCAGTTATACTATATTGTGAGTTAATCCTCACCATGGTTTTTCCCATTCTGGGGTTTTCCAAGTAAAAATCTTGATGTTTCTGTGTTATGTGCTTCATGCTTAGTTAATGCTCTTGCTTAAATTTTAGTCATCTTATGCATTGGATTAATTGAATGGTATTTGTTTAATAAGTTTAAGAAGATATTGATTCACCCCCCTCTCACTATCGTGGATGTTTAACAATTGGTATCAGAGCTTGGTTCCTCTGGATAAGTCTAACAGTTTGAGGGAGATCTTGAAGATTAAATAAATGGGTGATAATGCAGAGCTTTGGACTACCCTTGATGATCTTTACAAAGCTGAAAATGAGAATAGAGATCTGAAATAAAATCTTTAAGAAGCAAATGAATGCATCTTGAAGTTGAAAGAGCAATTAAATAAATTCAAAGAGAGACATAGAGAAGTCGGCGACCAATTGAAACAAGCAAATGAAGATGTTACCAGACTAAAGCTAAAAGTGGAAGAAAATAAGAGAATTGAAGAGTGTTTGAATGCAAAAATGAAAATCAAGTCTGATGAATGTTCCAGGCTTGAACAAGAAGTGGAAAGCCTAACAGAAGAACTGGAAAAAGAAAAAGTTTGTGAAGATAGTTTTAAGACAAGATCTACCAAGCTTGATGAACTGATTGTAGGAAAATGGTGGATTGGGGCTAGAAGCAGGTGAAAGCTCAAAATTTGTAAACGATCAAAAGACTCGAGATAAAGGGAAGAAAAAAAGAAATCTAGGAAGGAAACCACCTATCAAATAGCCAAATGCATAAAGGTATCCATCTTTCAGTGGCACTTGTTTTTTTTGCAAAAAGTTTGGTCACAAGGTAACTGAATGCAAAAGTAGGATGAATCAGTTCTCTGGTCCCTTCTCCAGAAAATGTCATGCTTGTAATAAGTTTGGGCATAGAGCTAGTGAATGTAGAACTCAAATGATGAACTAGTTTAATGGAGAAAGAGTGAATCAATCCTTTGCTAGTTATTGCTATACTTGCAACAAATATGGGCATAAAGTGAATCAATGTAGATCAAGGATTAATGGAAGTCAAACAAATCAAAGAAATATTGTATGTTACAATTGCAACAAACCAAGTCATATTTCAAAGGTATGCAAAAGTAAAAAGGGAAAACAATTTACTTTGGTAAAGAAGAATGAACTTGTGAAGAAGGTTGAAAAAGAGGAAGTCAAGAAAGAAATGAGCAAGATATGGAAAAAGAAAGAAGAATGGGAATCTTTTGATGCATCTGCTCCCTCTACAAGTGCAGATAATTCTTGTGGAAACTAGACCTAGCATGGTCTTAGGTGGAGCTTTAGTAGAAAATATTTTGCACCCCCTTATTTTAGGTGTGTTAGCCCTTGGCATGAGGAGATGTTGTTAAAGATGAATAGGCAGAGGTTTTGTAAATAAACCAGAAGAAAAAGTGCATGTATGCTTGCTTGTGGAGCATATTAGGGTTTTTTAGCGCAGTTGAAGGGTTTTGCTAGCTTTTTGAATTTCATCACATTTAATGCAATTTAGGGAATCACTTTAATCTATAAAGAGAAATCATAAAGGCATTTTGATCACTTGTGCATTTGAAGGAGGCGAAGAGAAATTTAGAGCAATTTGGAGTGAATTGAAGTGTGACTGGTGCAAACCCTAGTTTCAGCTATTCACGAAGGAAAAGGTATTTTTTGACTATGTGTCATTGTGAGCTTGTGAAAATTCTCTTTTTGAATCCTTTAAGAGCTCGGTACATAGATAATGGCAATCCCTATAGTCATAAATACAACAGAAATACCTAGACCCTCCTACAGGGAATACTCAATGAAGGTTTTTGAAGATGACCCTACGGGCGCTTTCTCTTCAATTCCTCATGGCATCATGCCAATAGAGGATACAAGAATGTACATTAGGGTTAATACTGAGGAATTCAATCACACCAAATTGATTGACATACGACTAAAAGAACTCACTGGAGATAATTTCATGGTGAAACCTGAGTACTCGAATATTGTGACAAATAATTTGGATTGTTGGCACAACTTCCCAAATTTCTGTTCCACAGTGGGGTATGTGTAGGATCATCATGGAAAAAACAGGCCCTTAAGTCGCAATGAAAATTCAAAAAATCAGAGTTGGGCAACTTGACATAAAAATTTGAATAAGTTATCTATATTATTTCAAAAATATGTAAGAATAGAATCTATGGAAAATTGAATGTAGTTTCTAAACTACTAGGTTAATTTTTGTAAAAAAAACTATTTGGTGAAAATTTTAAATTTCAATGCAGTAGTACTAAAATTTCAGGGAAAACATAAGAAGTAGGTGTTTGTCTGACCACCCTAACCATAATAAAATGATAATATTTTTTTATAATATTTTAGATATAAGTAGAGGACTCGTGTCCGGATGTGATGCATGTTTTTTTGTAATTTTTTTTCAAATAAATAATTAATTATGATTTTTTTATTACAACTTTTAAAAAAATATAAAAACTCGTATGTCTGACCACCTTAACTTGGTCAAAACTTCATGAAATTCAATTTTTTTTTTAAAATCCTATAGTATGCCAAGCATAGAATGTGACGCATGTTTTGGATTCAAAAAATGTGATATCGTTTGAAAGCTATATATGTTTTTCTATCAGACTATCAATTAAGACTTTAGTCGCAATTCTAATAATAAATAAATAATTATTATTTATTAGATTCTAAGTAAAATATAATTTATATTGGTAGAAAGCTGAGAAGGTCCTTTACAAACCCTTTTCATTTCATCAATTTTGGGTAAAATAAAAGTCGTCAACCACATGGGCGAAGTCTAGAAAAACAAGGTAAGTTGTTAAACACATTTTACGTGTTGACTTTTTAGGATTGGTAGGTCCAAACCAAATCCTGAGCGTAATCCCTAGGCATTAAATTTTGTGTCAGCATATCAGATATCCGATTCAAATCCGATATCCGATTTGAATTTGATATATGATATGTTTTAGATATGAGTTTTAAAAAAATTATACAATCTTTAATATATGATTTAAAAATGCAATAAAGTTTATAATTTAATATATATAATATACAATAAAGTTTATAATTTAATATATATAAGATCCAATAAAGTTTATAATTTAATATATATAATATCCAATAAAATTTATAATGTAATATATTTAATATACAATTTATGGGCGGGTGCATGGAAATGGGTAGCAATTTTGTGGACACCCTAAAAAAAGAAGAAGTTGTAAACCATAACGCGAGCGCGTTATAATGCGAGCGCGTTATATCTTTCATTAAACCTAGGCAAGGTCTCGGCGGCTACAATTGCAAAGCCATAACGTGAGCGCGTTATAACGCGCTCATGTTATCGACTGTTAAAAGCAAAAAAACAAATGCAAATCTCTCATTTGCATTTCAATTGGTTTTTTTGTGCACCCACGGCCAAAAACACCAAAATAGCGCGCTCACGTTCGAGGAGAAGAATTTCTTCACCAAGAATCCAAATTTCTTTGCAACGATGGCACCATGATGAGGAGGAGCTGTAAGAGGTAAGGATTCTATGCTTTTTATTTTGAATTTGTTAGTTTTAGGTTGAATTTGATATCTATTTGTTTGAAATTTTAGGAGATGCAAATCAACCTGCAAACCCTCAAAATCCTCAACAGGAGGACCAACCAAATTCTCAAGATTAAAATCAACCACAACATCAACCTCCTCCACCAATCACTTAACCCCCTCTTGGCACTCAACAAAATTTAATGAGTGAAATTGAGAACAACAAAAAACAAATTGAGGATTTGATCAATAGGTTGAGTGATCCAAATGGTTCAACTAAAGATATGTTAACAAATGTAGATTCAATTAGTAAACAAATAACTGGATGGGAAGATAGGAGGCAGATGGCTATGGAGTATTATACAAATAAACTATCATACAAGGATGTGAAAGATTTAGAAATAACAAAAGGTGATTTGTGCTCATTATTCACCAACCCACACATAAATCAAAATCTTACCCTTAATGCGAAGAGGTTTCCTATCCATTGGTGCCACCACCAACAAATGAAGGAGCAGTTTTATGATAGGTGGTACATGGTCTTCGATTACCCACCGTGCAACAATTGTGAGGTCCCGTAATATTTCCTTAAGAAACTATACAGTGAGTTCATATTGAAAAAAATCCCAAATTATTTTGATATGAGGGATTTCCAGGGGAGAGGTGGGGGTCAGCTCAGGATAGACCTGGTGCACAGCCGGATCCTACGCGGCAAGGTAGATGAGCTCTCGCTAGGCCGCCTCATGGGCACATTGTTATGCCTTCCATCGTGAAGGAAAATGCTAACGTAGAGACATTGCAGGCAATCAACACTTTGACCCAGAGTGTCATCCATCATACTAGTCCTATTCTATAGTGCCATCCAGGGGAGTCTTCTAGTGGTGGTCTTCGAACACATGTGTGTCAATCTTGCAGGGTTACTTGTTCACATGACCCCACCGACCCTCAGGAGACTGGTACGCAAGATCCATCTACAACTATGGAGATGGAGAGGGCAACTGACATTTTGCATGAGGCATATGGCATTGATAGTCAGGTAAAAGTTATTGCATGTGTTCATTGAATTTAATTTATTTAATTTCGATTTTGAAATGCAAGATTAACTAAAAATATTTTATGATTTTAATAAAATTGCAGGGTCATAGTGTTGAGACTGGAAACACCGGCCCCCCACCAACCTATTTTTGCAGTACACCTATCGCTAGGGTATGTAACTAGTAAACAATTATAAGTTTATTGCATATTAATGGAATTGTTTTACGAATAGTAATTTAATATGCAATTTTGGATGTTGAATAGACTAATATTGGAGGTTTTGATGGAACACTTCCCAGTGGTGGTGGATTTACTCAAACCTTCACACAGGTAATAGAATAAAGAGTTTAACTAATGAATCAAGTACTTAATAGATTTGTGTAGTTTATACATGCACATCGTTGATTACGTTGAATAATTTATTGTTTTATTTTCAGTTGTTGCGAGACGATACACCTCCGAATGTGACGAGGGCAATGGATATTGGTGTGACATCTACTATACAATCCTCAATGGCTCTGACAAAAGAGGTATGAGGAAAATTAGTAAATTTTAATTTACATTTGTTGTTATAGATGTTAGTTACTCAGAAATCAAACCATTATTGATTCACGTAGTTTTTGTCTATTTGTATGGTTTATACAGGGCTTGAGCAGGCCTGAGCATGGGCGTGAGGATATTTCCCTCATGGAGAGAGATCGTGAGATGGCTATAAGTGATTATTTTCTCAAATATATCATTTTTTATATTGTAATTTCTATATATTCATGTCTTTACTTCTTATTGTAATAGTTAAAACTTCACCATGAATTAAACCCTAGGAGGAGTAGCAGGAGCACTCCACGAGCACAACAAAAATGAGTGACAGACCTATCGCCATCCGAGTGAAAAGGAAAGGGAAAGATTTTATTTCCTGGGCATGGAGAGCAATGACTTTTGATTCCAGAGTCCTTTATTGTATGCCTACATGGTAGTTTTGTACATATTTTTTATTGGACATATTTGACATTGTATGCCTAGATGGCATTCTCGTAAGCCTATATGGCTATTTTGTACATATATTTCATACTTATATCGACATATATTTATTTATGCCTACATGGCTATTTGGTTAATACAAATATCTTTTTTTGATGCCTGTCCATATTTGCATTCTAAATTGATGGTTCAATAGATATGAGTTACGTATATTCAAGTGTATACTTTACAACTTACGTGTATACTTTGTGACTTACGTGCATTCGAGTGTATACTTTGTGGCTTACATGTTTTCATGCATATACCTTGTATTCGTGCATATACTTTGTTTTAATTTGTGTATACTATGTATTCGTGTGTATACTTTTTGAGGCTTACGTGTTTATGAGTATTTGTAGTTCCCTTATTGACATGTACATGTTTGACTTATTCACGTGTATAATTATTAATTGGTTAGCCATAGCATTGATCTATGTCGTCCTCAATGCATGATCCTTGAGATGGAGTAAGTACACCCTCAAGGTCAAAATGAGTTTCACATGCATTCTTCGTAGGCTCATTTTGGTAGTGAAACCAAAAAACTCTTGCATCATTGAAATGAAAAAAAAAAATCCTTTATAGCAAGTCTGAAGCCATTATCATTCTCCATTAGTTCTTCATGTATCCACTCCCCATTAATGGTTGTCTCATGACCTTCATGAAACCAAGCACTTATCTCATTTGTGATAGAAGAGATGTATGAAGATTTATCTTCCTCCTTATGAACCATTCATTATCATGAGAGATGGGTTCTTGTGAACCACTACTGATGAATCATGGGTCAATGAGTTTGAATTGTAAAACTACACGATTGAATCCTGATAGAAATATCACAATATTTATATATCTAAATATTGCCATTGAATCATGAATACTGCCATCTTACCCACACAAGATTCTAGAAGATGCTTCCCACCCTTCTCTTAGTGGTTGCTCTCATTGCACCTTCTACCCAACTTCATCTTGGTGTAGACAATACGAAGACCCCAGCTTTAGATCTTCACACACGCAAGAACAATTGCATCCTTCCTGCAACTTGGATGGATCAACTTGCAACCAAGAACCCATGCTACTACCTGGTGTAGATTGCCTTCTACACGCTCAGAACCTTCTGGCTCTAATACCATTTTGATGCAGAGGAAACAACACAAGATAGTGGCTCATCCACCCTTCTCACTACTTAACCTACTGATCACTACTGATCAAGACATGTTCTTAAGCCTCTAACTCTATCTGCCACCTTTCCGTTGTTCAAAGCCCAAGTCACAAATTGCTCAAACACAATGGTCAAGCGATGTAATGATTTCTTTGAAAACCATTATACATTTAAAACCATACAAGAATTTCACACAATTATATTACGTATATTCCCTATCAACTGAAACTGTTTCTCCCATTCCATTCGGGACTGTCATAAAGAAACTCGAAAACAAGACATCCATGACATTCAAAACAATAGCGAATCCTTCAAAACTAATATGCATTCACAATTTGCAAAACAATAAACCAGGAAAGATAGAGAGAACGCCGCGACGAGAAATGGAGACTCCTCTTTAATGAATTCCAGATATTAACACTTCAAAAACATACATCCTTTAAATGGCTCTCTGGTCGAAGGCCAGAGAGCCCGATTTCTTCTCCCTCGTGTTTACTCTCTTTTTTGTTTTCTCGTAGTTGCACTCTCTATTTCCTCTATCTCCCCGTATTCGGTTACATGTTGTCTCTTTATAGAGATTCTAGGGTAGTTAGACAAACTATTCATCTACCCGATATTCCCATTCAGTTACAACTGTCATTTAATCCTTTTGATGAATATATCATTGCAATTTTAAACACTTAACCATTTCTTAACATGGTCCCACGAAATTCTAAATGACTAAAACATTACAAAATTATGAAGCTTGTCATAAATTTCAAGTGTCGAGGTGTCCCCACACTAGTATCCTAGTTGTCCCTTTGTTGATTTATCTCCTCTCTGATCCATCTTATTGGATTCTTTCACCTTTTACCCATCGCTTTCTTGAAAAACTCAATTTTAGGCCTTGTAGCCTTCTGCCCCAATTTGGCCTCCTAGAACCCGTTTTCTTGACTTTTCTCACAATCAGTCTTAACAACCTCCAAATTCTTTTGTAAATTATTTCTTTTGACCATCAAGGCTCCAAGATTTACCAGGCCTTAGGTCCTACAAGTTTTTGTACATATGATTGTCCTCAAACCCCCTATTTTCAAGGGTTCCTATGGTTTTTGGCTCTTTTTCCTTCGTTGAGGGCTTCAATGACCTCCTCGGCTCTCCTCCTAGCACACACATGACTGAGATACATGTGCCTACACTCCCATACTCTTTATTGGCACAAACCAATCCATTTAGCAACTCTCCTTGTCGTTGTCCTTTCCAAGCTACTAGCCAGAATGCACTTGCACTCGCCTAGTGCTTGATGATTTTGTCACCTTCCCTGCAAAACAAGACCCCAAAACCTATATGTACACTATTTACATATTCCCCAACTTGATTCCAAGTGTTCATGAGAGGAAAGCCATGGGAAGTCAAGTGGGACTCATTATTCACAAAACTGGCCTAAACCGGCAATGAGACCAAGAACACCAAAAACTTGCAAAAAGATAACCAGTCAGTCTAGATGACTAATCTAATGCTACACAAGGTAATTAAGTGAAAAAAATGGAAGAATCAAAGCATTAGACAAGTCCTTTCAATCCATTCTTGACTGGATGAAGGCTGAAACACAGAAATTCAATGAAAACTTGCTCTCTTCCAATCACAAAAATGTACTCTCCAAGTCTCAATTTGTGAAAACAATCCTCTAACCTAGGTATTAGAGTTTTTATGACCTTATATACCTTTCTCCCACATTCTAGGACCCTTGGGTCGGGCTTAGAGCATCATTAATGCCATTTTCCAACTTTTAGGACAAATAGCCAAGGCAACATTACTCAAAATGGTCACAGTGTCCAGGACTTACCCAAACCGCAAGCCCCTAACAAACCTATTTCCAATTCACTCATCAAAAACACTCTTGGGATTTTACATCATAGTCCTTATTCCCTTGGTGGTTGGCTAGAACCACCTACAAGCCAAAATTGCAAAGATCTCTCCAAAAGACCTTAAGGTGCTCCTGCACCATTCTCCTCCCTGCAACAAAGAAGTTAAGGAACCTGTGGTGTCAAGAGCTCCTCACTAATTCCATGCTTCTTAAAGTCACTTTCTGCTATCCAAGTAGCCTCTGACTCTGGTTGATGTCTCCACTTCACTAGGTGCTCCATGTATGTCTTGTGCCTAGTCTTCTTCTTCACCCTTCAGTCTAGAATCTTGTCCACATGTGGTCTGATCTGATCAGGTACCTTGAGTTCTTCCACATCCTTACTCACCTCAGCACTATACTGTTCCTCATCCATTTCTGGTCCTTTATACTTCACCAAGTCCTTCACATTGAAGATAGGCAAAATGGACATCTCCTTGGGTAACTCCACCTTGTATGCATTGGATCCATACTTAGCCAACACTTTACATGGCCTTATCCTTTTCATCTACAGCTTACTTGGTATTCCTTTCTATAGTCTTGCTGTGTTCAAGTATACCATCACCAAATCACCTATTTCAAATTGTAGATCTCTCTTCCCTTCATCTCTTTTAGCCTTCAACTTCTGGTTAGCCTCCATTAATGTCTTCTTTACCTGCTCATGAACCTCTCTCATTGACTGAGCAAAATCATCAGCATGTCCACTAATTCCTTCATAACCTTTTAGGTCTCTTAGCTCAAGTACACCCCTTGGATGTAACCCATATACAATTTCAAAAGGGCTCTTACTAGTAGACCTGTTTGTGCTATCATTGTAGGCAAATTCTACCTATGAAATGACTTGTTCCCATCCTTGTCCATACTCCTTAGTTAGACACCTCAACAAGTTACCAAGTACCTTATTTATCAAGATTTATGGTGAGCTTCTCCTCTTGAAGTTTCTTCAACACAAGTTCAAGGTGCTTCATATGTTCTTCTTTTGTTTTGCTAAAGATGAGGATATCATCTAAGTAGACTAGCACAAAGACTCCTATAAATTCCTTCAAGACCTCATTCATCACCCTCATAAAAGTGCTAGGTGCATTTGTAAGCCCGAATGGCATTACTAACCACTCATATAACCCCTCTGTGGTTTTAAAAGTTGACTTCCATTCATCTCCCTCTTTCATCCTAATTTGATAGTAGCCACTTTTCAAATCAATCTTGGAGTAGTACATAGCACCCCCCTAAACAGTCCATTAAGTCTTCTATCCTAGGAATAGGAAACCTATATCTAATGGTTATCCTATTTATGGCCCTAGAATCAGTACACATTCGCCACTTATCTCCCTTCTTAGGTGCCAACACCACTGGAACAACACATGGGCTTATGCTTTTCCTGATCAACCCTTGGTCCAAAAGTTCTTCAACTTGCCTTGATATCTCCTTGTTCTGCTTCGGTGTCATTTTGTATGCAGCCTTGTTAGGCAATGTTGCTCCTGGTACAAAGTCAATTTGATGACTGATTGCCCTCTTAGGTGGTAGTGTAGCTGGTGTGCCTTTACAAATGATATCCTTGAACTGATCCAATAGTTGCTTCACCTCTGCTATCATAAGTGGCCGACTAGGTGACTCCTCCTCCTTTGGCTTCAACATGATTGCATAGACAACTCCTTCTTCCTCCTTCATGTCTCTTAGGAACTCCTTTCCACTCATCAAAAGTACACTGGATTCTGCCTTTTCCACTATACCTTCTTGGGGAAAAAACTTTATGGTTAAGCACTTGAGCTGGAGTATACTGGAATGGGTGACCTCCTAGGAAGGCCTAGTCCCTCACCTCTATGAGCATCACTTATATGCAATGAGTGCTAAGTGGGCCATTCAATATCATTTCAAATTTTTTGCTTTAAACAACTTACAAATTTGCAACTTAAGACTCCTTCAACCTAAGGGATCGATTTGGTGGAACATAGCTCAGAGTGATTCCACGTGTTTCGGTGCCAAAGAGGACCATGCCTAGCATAAACATACCTATTTGGATGTGTTGGAATAGTCCGCTTGGTCACACAAGTTGCAGAATGAAAGTTGCACCACTCTGCAACTTTGCATTGCTTGCATTTGATGCTTTTTCCATCAAGTGAAAATCTGCCACCACTAGAAAACCACTCTGAGATAGCCAAAACTGAGAGAGGTTTTTGTAGACAGGATCAACACAATCCTATAGGATTAGATGAGAAGTTTCTAAGCATCACAACATCTGAGTAATAGCATGCTGAAGTTTGCAGCCACTTTGCACTTTGGACCCTTAAGGGATCGATCCGGTGGAACATAGCTCAGAGCAATTCCACGTGTTTCGATGTGAAAGAGGACCATGCCTAGCATAAAAATACCTATTCAGACGTGTTGGAATAGTCCACTTGGTCACATGAGTTGTAGAGCAAAAGTTGAACCACTTTGCAACTTTGCACAACTTGAATTTGACACGTTTTCCATCAAGTGAAAATCCGCCGCCATGAGAAAACCACTCCAAGATAGCCAAAATCGAGAGAGGTTTTTCTAGAGAGGTCCAATGCATTTTTGTAGGATTAGACGAGAAGTTTCTAAGTATCACGGTATCCAAGTAATAGCATGTTGAAGTTTGCAATTATTTTGCACTTTGGACCCTTGAGGGATCGATCTGGTGGAACATAGCTCAGAGCGATTCCATGTGTTTCGGTGCGAAAGAGGACCACGCCTACCATAAACATACTTATTCGGATGTGTTGGAACAGTCTGCTTGGTCACACAAGTTGCAGAGCAAAAGTTGCACCACTTTGCAACTTTGCACAACTTGAATTTGACATGTTTTCCATCAAGTGAAAATTTTCCGCCACGAGAAAACCACTCCAAGATAGCCAAAATCGAGAGAGGTTTTTCTAGAGGGGTCCAACGCCTTTTTGTAGGATTAGACAAGAAGTTTCTAAGTGTCACGGTATCCAAGTAATAGCATGCTGAAGTTTGCAGCTATTTTGCACTTTGGACCCTTAAGGGATCGATCCGGTGGAACATAGCTCAGAGTGATTCCACGTGTTTCGGTGCGAAAGAGGACCATGCCTACTATAAAAATACCTATTCGAACGTGTTGGAATAGTCCACTTCGTCACACGAGTTGTAGAGAGAAAGTTGCACCACTTTGCACAGCTTGAATTTGACATGTTTTCCATCAAGTGAAAATCTGTCGCCACGAGAAAACCACTCCAAGATAGCCAAAATCGAGAGAGGTTTTTCTAGAGGGGTCCAATGCCTTTCTGTAGGATCAGATGAGAATTTTTTAAGTGTCATGGTATCCAAGTAATAACATGCTGAAGTTTGGAGCTATTTTGCACTTTGGACCCTTAAGGGATCGATCCGGTGCAACATAGCTCGGAGTGATTCCACGTGTTTCGGTGTGAAAGAGGACCATGCCTAGCGTAAATATACCTATTCGGATGAGTTGGAACAGTCCGCTTGGTCACACGAGTTGCAGAGCTAAAGTTGCACCACTTTGCAACTTTGCACAGCTTGAATTTGACATGTTTTCCATCAAGTGAAAATCCGCCGCCACGAGAAAACCACTCTAAGATAGCCAAAATCGAGAGAGGTTTTTCTAGAGGGGTCCAATGCCTTTCTATAGGATCAGATGAGAAATTTCTAAGTGTCATGGTATCCAAGTAATAGCATGCTGAAGTTTGTAGCTATTTTGCACTTTGGACCCTTAAGGGATCGATCCGGTGGAACATAGCTCGAAGCGATTCCACGTGTTTCGATGCGAAAGAGGACCATGCCTATCATAAACATACCTATTTGGATGTGTTGGAATAGTCCACTTTGTCACATGAGTTGCAGAGCGAAAGTTGCACCACTTTGCAACTTTGCACAGCTTGAATTTGACACGTTTTCCATCAAGTGAAAATCCGCTGCCACGAGAAAACCACTCCAAGATAGCCAAAATCGAGAGAGGTTTTTTTAGAGGGGTCCAACGCCTTTTTTTAGGATTGGACAAGAGGTTTCTAAGTGTCACGGTATCCAAGTAATAACATGCTGAAGTTTGGAGCTATTTTGCACTTTGGACCCTTAAGGGATCGATCCGGTGGAACATAGGTCGGAGCAATTCCACGTGTTTCAGTGTGAAAGAGGACCATGACTAGCATAAAAATACCTATTCGAACGTGTTGGAACAGTCCACTTGGTCACACGAGTTGCAGAGCGAAAGTTGCACCACTTTGCAACTTTGCACAACTTGAATTTGACACATTTTCCATCAAGTGAAAATCCGCCGCCACAAGAAAACCACTCCAAGATAGCCAAAATTGAGAGAGGTTTTTCTAGAGGGGTCTAACGCCTTTCTATAGGATCAGATGAGAAGTTTCTAAGTGTCACGGTATCCAAGTAATAGCATGCTAAAGTTTGGAGCTGTTTTGCACTTTGGACCCTTAATGAATCGATCTGGTGGAACATAGCTCGGAGCGGTTCCACGTGTTTCGGTGTGAAAGAGGACCATTCCTATCGTAAAAATACCTATTCGAACATGTTGGAACAATCCACTTGGTCACACGAGTTGCAAAGCGAAAGTTGCACCACTTTGCAGCTTTGCACAACTTGAATTTGACACGTTTTCCATCAAGTGAAAATTCGTCGCCACGCGAAAACCACTCCAAGATAGCCAAAATCGAGAGAGGTTTTTCTAGAGGGGTCCAATTCCTTTCTGTAGGATTAGATGAGAAGTTTCTAAGTGTCATGGTATCCAATTAATAGCATGTTGAAGTTTGCATCTATTTTGCACTTTGGACCCTTAAGGGATCAATCTGGTGGAACATAGCTCGGAGTGATTCCATGTGTTTCGGTGTGAAAGAGGACCATGCCTAATGTAAAAATACCTATTCAGATGTGTTGGAACAGTCTACTTGGTCACACGAGTTGCAAAAAAAAGTGTACAAATTGTTTACATGACCTTTATATGACCTTTTTCACATTGTTTACATTTCAAAATTCAAAGTTTGCAAATTTTCCTACTCAAGACATTTACAGAACAAGGTGCTGCTACACCAAACATGAACTTCAACATTACAATATTTGATTATATCTCATTATGCAATTAAATATTATTACAATGCCTCTGGCACTTCGTTCTCTCAGATCTTTTACAATGTCACTCATACATTCAAGATTCTCTTTAAATGTATACATCATAGGTGCTCATCATGAGGTTAACTTGAAATGAGTAACTTGAGATTCCCTCACTAAGCTTCACATTCTCTCTTATAATGGCTTGAAATCAAAATTGATATTTGTCAAAATCATCAAAATAAGTATGTTGCATTGCTTTTTTGGCTGAGATTTTTGATAATGGCTCTTAAATCAACATTTTCTGCAATGAAAGATCAATCAACCCTTAGTAGTTTACGTACAAATACGCAAAGTAAAAGAGAAAAAGAAAGAGCATCCAAAATGGAAATGAAATAAAAATAGATGGAAGGCACTTACAGATGTTGCATGCAGGCATCAAAATAAGGATGTTGCATTGCTTTTCTGGTTGACATTCTCTTGGATGGCTCATATATCTACATTTTTTGCAAGGGGACACCAATCACTGTAAAAGAAGATGATAGCATTGGCATCAAACAAATTAATGTGCATACAAGTATAAATTAATAAGAACCAATGTGCATATACTTACAAATTAATCCAATGAACCATCTGGGTCTGCTCTACTCTTTATTGTGTCAAGTATTGCCTCATGGTCAGACTCATGGACCTTCCATAACGTCTTGTTCAAAGGTCTACCCCCATATTTGGTCAAATGAACATTGGATGCCACGACAAGGTTCGAGTAATGAAGAATCTTACGATGCATGTCAAAGTCCTGAAATAGCCAATGTTTAACACTTGAATGTGGGTACCTTCTAAGCCATGTTCCAGTAACCACAACTGAGCCTGTAGGGTATTCGATGTTTTCTCGATCTATAACTGGGGCCTCCAATTTCTTTTTGGTCTCAACACAACGACACAAGTAATAGTTTGTTCCCTCTTCATTGTATTCATCTGTAATAACTACATAAACATGCCCTGCATTGATATGTGCAAAAAATCTCTTGAAATTTGTCAACATTACGAATATAGTACAAAGTAAGATCTAACAATATGGAATTTCAACAACTAAGAAAGTAGATATATCACCTCGTTGAACTAGATCTGATATGTGGTCAAAGTCGACCGATGATTCTATCTGTGTTAGTTCCAATGTTGTCGGAGGGTGATACGTGTGAAGTGGTCTAAGATAACTTGTGAACCATTTGTCAACCCACTCCCCTGACTCACAATCATTCCAATCTTGCATTGTACATGAAGAACAAAAGCATGCCATCTTTTGTGTATCGATACTCCATGAACCTGTATTTGAGCTAAGAAAAGAGTGTACCTCACTCGATCCTATTAGTGTACAACAATCTTCATATGGTGCAATGTTAGTATTATCCATCAACCAAAAAAATCTACGAACTGAAGACGTACCTTCATTACCTGGACCCATCGAAGCATTACACCACTCGACGAGTGATTTTGCATTTGTCAACTTTGCACTGTCTTTATATTTTAACTCTTCTCGTGCTAATGCTCTTTTCACGCATGCTCTTGCACCATCATGCTCCCCCTTTCCATGTCTAGCCTCACAAAAGTTCCACATATGTTGAACACCTATAATGACATGCATCCTTCACAACCAGTAGAACATGCACGAGATCTTGAACTATGTTGCACAGTTATCATACCATATTATATGTTGATCGTATTCTATGCCCCTCTGAGCCAAACCACTATAGAACATCTAGAAGCAACCTTGCACAAACTCTGGAGAATGTGTGCGATCATCACTAATGTAAAAGTGGTACTCCCTCAATACCTTCCTTTGCTCATCTATACTATCAGATGCATGAATGAATGCTATGTGCACAAATATTGAAACTTGTGTAGAGTTGTAATATTGTGACTACACCTCATGTTGTGGTTGTAGAGTGTAGTTCTCTACAAAGTCAACCACGGATACTATGCTTCCAACTGGAAAGGTGTCATTGCATAGCTTGAACTGCATGTCCAACCATCGGGCTCTATGGGTATGTATTGCATACTCAGATAGTATACCGTCATGAAATGTGGTCATAAATTTGTACACTGGAATCTTCTCGATAACCAAATCACACCTTTTTGCTTGAGACCCATCTTTTGTAGCATATGCCACTGTTTTATACTTCCCGAACTCTACTAGTTTTTGTCCCACCTCATCTGTGCTTTCCATATGTTGACATACTGGCATACGCTGGAAGCCACCGCAACGCTCGCATGAACCATCCAAGCATGTTGTCCTATAGAATATCTGGCCATCCTCTATTTGACATAAATTTTTTGATAAGAACTCTCTTGAAGATTTTGGTGGGGCTTTTATGCCACAATCCTGCAAAACATCGTTAGTATGCAAATCTAAACATATAGAATGATAAACATTGTAATGGTTAGAAAATTCAATATTTAGTCTACAACAACAAGTAGTGTGTGTGTGATTTATCTTGACATAAAAAGGTTTAAGCAGTTCAAAAAATATTTGAGAAATACTAATTTGACGATAATCATTTTCAAATTTCCAAAAAAATTGGGTTTGAGTCATATCTAAAAAATGCTTTGGATGTCGCTCACGATTCCGACTACCGATTCTCCTTCTTACCACATCCCTTTGATTTGGAGATGGCCTTGTGTTATTCTTCCAATACTCTTCAATTAGTGTTCTCAAGGATTCGACAACTTCATTATCTTTTCGTGATAGTCTCCCCGAAAATGCCCATAATTCATTTGTATCATTGCCCTCAATTCTTTGCCGCCTTTGAATGGCTATTGATAAAGTTTTTCTACTAATTCCTATTTTTTCACTAGTCTTTCTAATTAGGCGAGCTCTCTTTGTTTGAAAACTTACCAAAGTCAATGTAATGACACGTTGGGTGACATTACTATCCTTTGAGCGTGAGGTCTTACCCACACTCTCATAAGCATCCATTAGATTCTTCACAATAGTGTCTTCACTCGATGCATTCGATGTTCTCAACCCAAGAGTCTTCATGATGTTCCTATACTTTACACCCCGCATCATTTCAACAAATAGTTGACATCTTGCAGTCTCATTTAGCCTTTCAAAGAATCGTTCCCAAATCTTATCAGCATATCTTCTACAAGTGCGTGTTGAAATCTTACCTTCCATGTGCTGCAAAATCTCATCATCAATATTAATCAAATACTTTGGTTTTCTACGCAAAATTCTTGGTGGTGTTATCCTAGGTACATACATCTCAACATTAGGAATTTCATCGATATTTAATTGAGGTGGGCTAGATTGCATACCTTCGATCGAGGGTGGAGAAGAAGACATACCTTGAGGTTCACATGGGAATGATGACATACCTTCTTCGTCAATTTCGAGTGATGATGTACTCTCAACTTGAGATGTGTTGGATGGTGTCCAATAATATTCACTTGTGGTAAATGGTGTCCCTCCATATTCACTTGCAGTAGATGATGTTCGTCCATATTCACTTGTGCTAGATGGTGTCCCTCCATATTCGCTTGTGCTTAATGTTGTCCCTTCATATTCACTTGTTGTAAAGGGTGTGTCTCCAACTACGGTATCTGAATCTGTCTTACGATGATGCTTTCGCATTCATACCTTTTGTGCTGCCAATTCCCATTCTCTTTTGGATGGTTGAGGTTCCTCTACAATCAGGTTGTTTTCATCAATCGTTTCCAATTTCTTCTTTTCACGATATGCTGCCACCCGAACTCTCTCCTTTTCTTTCAAGGTTTCGTTCTCTTCGTCTGTTAGTTTCCTCTTTGTCTTTTTCTTCGGCATGGAAAATAATTTTATTTGTACCATGATAATGAGACAAATATTAGTTCCTAAAAAATGTATCCACTCAAGATAATTGAAAAATAAATGTCATTGAAGGCTTCATTTAAATAATACTTACAATCATCTTGTACAAAAGTAGTCTTTTATTGTTGATGGTTCTAGCCAACCACCAAGGGAATAAGGACTATGATGTAAAGTCCCAATATTTTTTTTGATGTGTGAGTTAAGGAAAACTTAGGGTAGTCTAGAGCCTTGAAGTTTGGAGAAGCCTGAATGATGAAATTAGGCAAATTAGTCCATGTAGACTTGGCAATTTGTCCTAAAAGTGGGAAAAGGGCATTAATGATGCTCTAAGCCTGAACCAAGGGTCCT
This sequence comes from Sequoiadendron giganteum, assembly GCA_007115665.2. Classification (NCBI taxonomy): domain Eukaryota; kingdom Viridiplantae; phylum Streptophyta; class Pinopsida; order Cupressales; family Cupressaceae; genus Sequoiadendron; species Sequoiadendron giganteum. The sequence goes on along the minus strand of CM021100.1, from coordinate 188,056,256 downwards.
AGCATGTGGGAGAAAGGTATATAAGGTCATAAAAACCCTAATTGAGCATGTGGGAAAGCTATTGTACAATTTTGAGTTTTGGAAGGGAAATTTGTGAGTTGGAAGAGTGCAAATAATGAATTTTTGTTTTTGTGCCTTCATCCAGTCAAGAATGGATTGAAAGGACCTTTCTAATGATTTGAGTCTTTCAATTGTGTCACTTACTTAATGTTTGAAGCATTATATTATCCATTTAGTTCAATTTCTTTATGTTTTGCAAGTTTTGCAAGTTTTTGGTCTCATAGTCGGTGCAGGCCAGTTTTTGGAAATAATGATCCCCACTTGAATTCCCATGGCAAGGCTACCATGGAAACTTGGAATAAAGTAGGGGACTATTTTTACAGTGTAAATATGGTGTGTGGTGTCTTGGTTTGCAGGGGAGATGGTGAATTCATCAAGAACTAGGCGAGTGCAAGTGCATTTTGGCTAGTGGCTTGGAGAGGACATCAGTAAAGAAAGTTGCTAAATGGACTGGTTTGTTCAAATAAAGAGCAAGAGAGTGTGGTAACATGTATTCCAGACATGTTTGTGCAAGGAGGAGAGTTGAGGAGGTCATTGAAGCCCTCAAAGTTGGAAAAAGGAGCCAAAACCCTAGAAACCCTTGAAAATAGGGGGTATGAGGATAGTCCTATGTACGGACACCAAAGGGACTAAACACCTAGTAAATATTGAAGCCTATGGTACCATTAGAAAGAATCTATAAAAATATTGGGGGATTTTTAAAGACCGTTTTTTAGAAAAGCCAAGAAAATGGGTTCTAGGAGGCTTAATTGGGCAAAAGGCTACAAGGCCTAAAATTGGGTTTTTCAAAAATGAAATGGGTACAAGGTGAAAGAATCCTATGAGATGGATCAGTGAGGAGTAAAATCAACAAGGGTATAGTGATAATACCCTTTCGTAGCCCCTCGAGTGGTTAGGACACTTTGGGTCAGTGTGGAGCCCAGGGAAGCTTAGTGGTGAATTGAGAGCAATGGTGAAGAGTTTGAAATTGGTGGAGAGTCTTATGAGGTGAGAGGGGTTTAGGAGGGATCCCTGAGTAGGGTAGAGAGGAATACCCTAGGAAGACCAGAGAATAGGTCTTGGGAAGACCAAGATTTCTCTTGAAAGATAAGACTCCCCATCAATTATTGAAGGACTGGTCTATGTAATGAACTTTTGACCTTGTGCAGGGTATTTTGAAGATGTTTGATGCTTTGGAATGGTTTGGGAAGGCCCGGGTATACGATTTTCTATAAACCCTCCCTCTTTGCATTGAAAAATGGGGGTTTTTGTATTGGAAGCCTAGTTGAGTGGGTAAGGTCCTAAGACCTAGAAATTATCTTGTTTTGAGACCTAATTGTCTTTTCACGAATCAAATGTTTTGTGAAGGGAAATATAGTTGAATAAGTGTGTCAAGAAAGGTGTTGATAGAGAGAGAGGGAGAGAGGGGGAGAGTGGGAGACAGTGGGAGAGTGGGGGAGAGTGGGAGACAGTGGGAGAGTGGGAGAGAGTGGGAGAAGGGGAGAAGTGGAGAGTGGGAGATAGAGAGAGGGAGAGGGGGAGAGTGGGAGAGAGAGGGAGAGTGGGAGAGAGTGGGAGAAGGGGAGAAGTGGAGAGTCAGAGATAGAGAGAGAGGGAGAGAGGGGGAGAGTGGGAGAGAGTGGGAGAAGGTGAGAAGTGGGGAGTGGAGAGGAGATAGAACCTTAAACCCTCAACCCTTAAACCCTAATCCCTCAACCCCTATACCCTCTTAATCCCTCAACCATCAATCCTCAACCCTTAAACCCTAATCCCTCAATCCCTATACCCTCTTAATCCCTCAACCCTTAAACCCTAATCCCTCAATCCTATACCCTCTTAATCCCTCAACCCTCAACCCTCAACCCTCAACCCTTAAACCCTAATCCCTCTATCCCTATACCTTCTTAATCCCTCAACCCCTCAACCCTCAACCCTTAACCCTTAAACCCTAATCCCTCTACCCCTATACCTTCTTAATCCCTCAACCCTCAATTCTCAACCCTTAAACCCTAATCCCTCAATCCCTATAGCCTCTTAATCCCTCAACCCTCTTAATCCCTCAACCCTCAACCCTTAATCCCTCAACCCTCAACCCTTAAACCCTACCTCAACCCCTATACCCTCTTAATCCCTCAACTCAATCCTCAACCCTTAAAACCCTAATCCCTAAAATCCCTTGTCTCTTAATCCCTCTCAACCCTCAACCCTCAACCCTTAAACCCTCATCCCTCTACCCCTATACCTTCTTAATCCCTCAACCCTCAACCCTTAAACCCTAATCCATCTACCCCTATACCTTCTTAATCCCTCAACCCTTAATTCTCAACCCTTAAACCCTAATCCCTCAATCCCTATAGCCTCTTAATCCCTCAACCCTCAATCCTCAACCCTTAAACCCTAATCCCTCGATCCCTATACCCTCTTAATCCCTCAACCCTCAACCCTTAAACCCTAATCCCTCTATCCCTATACCT